>JAYRBU010001518.1:1681079-1694618 GCA_036023795.1 Vulcanoctopus hydrothermalis
GACCAAATTTTTTTTTCTAAAATTAAAGAAAAGAAAGTGACAAAATAAAAAACACAAAGAAAGCAAGCTTTAATGTTTCAGAAAGGAAAACACGATCAACAATATCTGCCTATTTATCTACCACTCAATCTCTGCACCAGTCTACCACTAAATCTCTGCACCTGTCTACCACTCCATATCTGCACCAGTCTACCACTCCATCTCTAAACGAGTCTACCACTAAATCCTTGCACCTGTCCACCACTCCATCTCTGCACCAGTCTACCACTAAATCTCTGCACCTGTCCATACTCTGTCACTGCACCTGTCTACCACTCCATCTCTGCACCTGTCTACCACTCCATCTCTGCACCTGTCTACCACTCCATCTCTGCACCTGTCTACCACTCCGTCTCTGCACCTGTCTACCATTCCATCTCTGCACCAGTCTACCACTAAATCTCTGCATCTGTCCACCACTCCATCTCTGCACCTGTCTACCACTAAATATCTGCACCTGTCCACCACTCCATCCTGGCACCTGTCTACCACTCTATCTCTGTACCTGTCCATACTCTGTCACTGCCCCAGTCTACTACTCTGTCTCTGCAACTGTCTATCACTCCATCTTTGCACGTGTCCACCACTCCATCTCTGCACCTGTCCACTACTCTGTCACTGTACCTGTCCACCACTCCCTCTCTACACTTGTCTACCACTCTGTCTCTGCACTTGTCTACCACTCCATTTCTGTACCTATCACTGCTACCTCTCTGCACTTGTCTACCATTCCATCTGTACACCACTTCATCTCTGTACCTTTCTACCTCTCTCTCTCTCTCTCTCTCTCTCTCTGCACCTATCTACTACTCTCTCTGCACCTATCTACCACTCTATTTCCATGTTGATCTCTATACTTTATATTATGAGTTTGTAAAACCCATAATCTCATTAAAATGCCAACTTCATGTTAAGAATCTAAGATCTGAATTAATATATCAATTATCTGTAAACTTTGTATACCTGTTTAGGCTAAGGAATATAAAACAAGAAGTGGTAGAACATCTACCAAACTAGCTTAAAAGTGTGTGTGTGCATGCACACGTGCATGTGTGTGCATACGTGTGTGTGTGCACACACGTGCATGCATGCATGCACATACGTGTGTGTGCATGTGCACACGCATGAGTGTATGTGCTCAAGGCAGAATTTACAGGTAGTGAGATGATTGGGTGAAGTGTAATTTGGCTAGTTATTATGTTCATGTTGTTATAAGTAATGTTAGAATTGGTATAGAGAGGACAAGGGTTGATATTGAGCAAGATATAGTGTGTAATTGAAGCTGTTTATCAAACAAATGGACTTTGATGCACCATCATAGTTTGGTGAATGAGGAAGGTGTGCTGTTTTGCATGTGGAAATTGTATGCCAGAGTGAGACATAATGTTCAATAACATTTTTCATTGTGTCTGTTGGATTCTGAAGTTATATGAATATAAATGAGATTGAACTATGAATATGAATTTTAAAGATTAATGTATTGTGTGAAGGGAGTTACAAAGAATGGAAATTCTTGGACTGAAGGACTGTATGTAATGTTTGATACAGATTTTATGCAGAGAAACATAGTATGAATGGTAAAGAATATTAAGATAAGTGTAATACTGCATCCAGGCAGAGGAACAATGAAGTGTGAGACAGGTACAGCAAAGCAATAGGCCCACAATTGAAGATTTTCTAAAAGGGGGTGTTCATTAATTAGATGGGTGTCTTCTGAATGCAGTGTAGGAAGCCCATGATCAAAAAGCCTCCCCATCCAAATATGGGAGTAGTATTCCATAGAGGGACATATTTGGGATTTAAATATTTCTTCACATTTAAGATATGACTAAATCTTTTCCTGCAGTTCTACTGTTTTAAGAATATGGATCATTCAATGCATTGTGATGTTTGGTCCCATGTCAGCCCTGATTGAGCAGACCTATGATCAAAGGCAATCTAATATGATCACTCCAATGTTTTTTTTGTTTTAGACTTATAGTATCTAGAACTACATTATCCAATGTGTCTTCCTTCTTTTTAAGATGGTATAGTGTGATTTGGGGGAGATTTGGCTGCTGCTATTTCTAGCAATCAAGTTACCACTTAAAGGCCTCCCTCTTTGGCTCTGTTGTTGGTGAGGGTGAGTCTTAGCATATCTAGTGAGTGATATCCTTTATGTAGGCAAGTCATGCAACTGTTCTGCCTTGATCCTATGCAGTTCTCCAGATTTCTACATATAGAATATAAATATTTTCATTGAAAAAAGATGTACATGTTTAGTGGAAACAGCTGGTATCAGAATGTTGGTTTTAATAGAATCCATAAGCTTGAGGTTTGTGTCATCTACAGAAGAATGTATGTGATTAATAGCAGTGAGATGTTTGGGGGGGGGGGGTGTTAGTGTATTTGGTGGAGATTCAAAGGGTTTACCAGAGATGCAGGCAGAGTTATTTTTGATGAATGAAAAAGAGACAGCAAATATGTATATAGATATGTGTAATTGTGCATTTATATATTTATATGTATTTCTTTTTATTCTATTAGATTGGAGAAATTTGGCCTGTAGATGAATGCACGAAGTGTACATGCATAGATGGTAGAACTGCTTGCAATATTCAGACCTGTCCACCTTCCCCAAATTGTGCTGCCGGACAAATCCTTTATGTGAGACCAGGATACTGCTGTCCCACTTGTCTAGCCAGTAGGTAATTTCATATTTTTTGGAATGTATTATATTTTAAATACATGTATAACCTTATACTTTTCCCATTCAGAATATAATTACTATAATTTCTTTTTAATATGGCATCTATAAGATGTGACAATACAATATATCTTAAATAGACACAATAAGGTAGAGAAGTAAAGTAGATTGATTCAAATACTAGCTCTTGCCTACCATCTCTCCAAGTGTATAAGATATCTTAAAGTCAAACCTTGCAGGATTTGAATCAGAACTTAGTGGGATGAAACAAATTATGTGTAAGGTGTTTAGTCTGGTGCACTACCATTTCTGCCTCTCCATTGACTTTATGCATGTTATAATGCGAAAAACCTACTAGATCACTGAGGCAGGAAGAGGTTATGATATGATATTTCAAGTCGGCTTAGATAGTTGAAACAACTGTAATTAATGCATTATTGTATCTAGCTTAGTGCCTTATTGGAGGTTGACTTTGTTTCTCATACCTTCGATGCTGATAAATACTTGTAACTTACTGGGGTCAATTATATTGACTATAAACCATCCTTGCAAAAAGAATGTTGTCATAGCAAAAGAAATTATTATAATAGTATTTGAGTTACATATCACAAATTGTTAAAAAAGTAAGATTGCTTCCAACTTTTGCTTTATTTAATCTAAAGACCTAAATCTAATACAGTAAGCCATATTGTGCCACTATTAACACTTTCTCTAATACCAATTGAAGCAGACTTATTGGCAGTAGTAAGTCATTTGATGTAGACAATATATTCTGCCATTTGTTATTGAGGTTGTTAAATTAGTCCTAGTGGCAGGTTCTATGTTAGTTGTGATTTGTCATTGTTAGTTAGTCCCAGTCGAGCCTGTTGAAGCTGACTTATTACATGGAAATAGCCTTTTAAACACATCGGAGCAAATCTATAGGTCTTGCACCTCAGTGTTGTCTATGACCATATTGTATTCTCTGGAATAGTGTGATGTGCAGTATAGTGTCTTGTGTTACCACTCAATCTGTTTATATATAATTGAATTGAGATTGTGGTACTGTCCTCAACAGGGCTCAGCAAAATGGACTCAGTCAGTATATAGCAGTTTTCATTCAACACTTAATATACACTGTTGTAATTGAAATTACCACAGCTTCTGTCATCAGACATGTCTTCTGGTCAATCCGCGTTATTGTGTTTGAAGTGTATTCATTCCAATCACAGAGCCTTAGCAGAGACCCACATTGCAGTCTTTTGTCACTACCACTCTGTGCAGAGAGGTGGGGATAATTTGTATGCCTGTTACCTTCCTTGGATGTGGTAGCTGCATACTCCCTCTCTGGAATTGAACCCTGATTCCTCATTACTGTTCCTACTTCATGGTTTATTGGTCAGTGGTAGGAAGATCATCCAACTGTAAAAACAATTGCTCTAATAAATAAATGTCATCCTACCCCTAAAGTATGGAAAAGCAGATGTAAAACAGAAAGAAAAAAAGTATGTTACTATATGGGAGTAATATATGGACAGTAGAGACAAGATTTGGAAAGTCTAGAGAAGAATGAGACAAGTAAGATTTAATTGTTGCTTAACCCCAGGTCAGTCTTGATCCAGCAGAGCTATGATCAGAAGCACTCTACCCATGACAATTCCATCCATTTTTTTTTCTTCTAGACATAATGTATCTTTGACTACATTATCCAATGTGTCCTTTTTTTAAATGGTAGGGTATGATTGGAGGGAAATTTGGTTGCGATTTCTAGCATATTGGTCAGTCATGTAGAGGCTCCTTCATTGGATCAAGTCAGATTTAGTAGATATTCTGTGTGAATCTACAGCATAGATTCACGTTTGAACACCTTACTCTGTAACTTTATCTTTTACTGTTTTTATTTTTGCAGAATCTTCCAGTTGCATTCTCTATGGAAATACACATTACAGAACATTTGATGGTGCCAATCTACATTTCCGAGGAACATGCAATTATATTATGATTACAGATTGTGAAAACAATGACTTTATGTAAGTTGAATCAATGAAATATTTTACTGGAATGACAGATGTTGTGGTTTCTGTGTGTTTTTCTCTGAAATTTTATGTGACTGAACGTAACTTGACAAGGTATCCCATATCACAAAGGCCAAAGCAGTCAAAATTGCCTGCCCAACCCCATTTAGCAGAGCAAGTAAATAAACATCAAAAATACTCAATGGGTGCCAAATAAATTGTGAATTATTAACAGGTAGTATGGTGGCTTAAAGTACCAAGATCAAATATTCTCATGTGATAATAAATGAATGCTGAACAATCAATAGCTTGAACTACATTTCTCAGATATCCTTTTTGCTTTTAGAGGCAAATTGATATCTGCTAAGGATATTTAAAAAATTCATATCAACATGAGATGATCTGAAAATTCTTTCAATATTATGTTGTACAGCACCATGATACCTGCAATATTTGGGTACTTTATGCTGTGCAACAAATCTGACTCTGTGATTATCCACTCATGGCTGAAGTTGTTCACTTGGTAGTTTGATGCTTGTATGTGAGGAGTTAATATGTACTAGGCTGTTGCCCACCAGTTGTCACACACAGCACATAATCAGAACAGAGTTCTAAATCCAATGGCAAGGTAAGCTTAGACAGTTTGGAAACATTACTCTGAGACTGCACATTGGAGTGGCTTTTTCAGACCCACAGTAGTTGAACTCAGTACTGGATATGAACTGCTGACTTCTCTAGTGTCCAATACCTTATCTTCATTCTCATATTTGACATATCTTCCAAGAAATGTTGCTAGAATTGAAGCATTGTTTTCATTCTGACAATAAAATTCAACAAAGTACTAACAAGACTATCATTTGAATAGTATTTTAAATTGCCAAATCAGTGAATGTTTTTCACTCAAAATCTATATATTCTCTGTCATTCTAAGATCTGGTAAGACTATGTTTTGCTGAGGAGGTTTAATAAGGCCAAAACATGTTCAGAGTTGTCACCATACTTGCTAATGAACAGACTCACTCACCACTGCATGTCCCCCATTCAATTTTTAAGTAATTTGGAATTTGGAGTTGATTATCTTGTTTTTGAAAAGAATTCATCACTAAGCTAACGATTTCTCTTCATTATGGATGTAAATTTAATTAATTTAACTTTTTTGGTTCCCTACATTAAGAATCGTAGCCCCCACTAACATATCCAAATGATATAGTTCATTTTCTGAAGAACTTTTACTGTTAGATATATTATTATATTGTCTTGTTTTCCTGATTCTTTCTCATTATTAAAGGGTGGAAGTCCAGCATAGAGGTTTCTCCAGCTCAGAATCTCACTGTAAGATTTGCAGGGCTGGAAATCAATATAATGCAGAATAATGTTGTCACTGTAAGTATTAGTTCATTATTCTAAACAAATATTTAAATATACATATATTTATTGTTTACTAAGGAAAGGTGATTTTTTTTTTTTACCTCCTCATTTATTTGTTTATATGTCCTAATGTAGAGCTTCTTAAGCCAGTTTTGAAAATTCTGTTGGAAGAGCATCCATAATTTGAAATTGCTTTTTTTACATTTTCTAATCTGTTAAAGCTACGTAATAAATACTGATAGATCTCATACTGATGGAACACATTTTTAATCCCAAATATGTCTGAGAGACAAAACTTTCTTTTAAACACGTAATAAGACATATTTATTGTAATTGCTGTTGGTCAGTACAATTTCATATGCAGTTGTTTGTAAAAAAAAAAAGAAGAAAAAAAAGCATACGTGTGCATGTAGAAATATAAATCTTTTCCTTTATAGGTTGATGGGGTGTATACTGAGCTGCCATTTACACACCACCATGATATTTTCATAGAGAAAAGTAGTGGAAATCTACTTCTTCATACCAACATTGGGGTGAAGGTAGTTTGCTGTTTTTTTAGCTTTATGTCAATCTTTTTGTTTTTGCAAAACTGTTCTATGTTCTTTATTTTATGTTTTTTTCTTTTTTTGGTGGAAGTTTTTTTCAAAAATATATTCAAGTATCAAAAACTATTTACTTTATTAATTATTCGACTTTTAATTTAGCAATTAGTCATCTGTAGTAATTCTAATTACTAATTTTATAGTTTCAATGGAAATAGACTTTTAACAAAGTTAATATTGTCTTAATGTTGTATTGACAGCTTGTGTGGAATGGAGAGGGCTTTGTTGAATTATATATCTCCCAAACTTACCAAGGAAAGACTTGTGGCCTTTGTGGCAATTTCAATGGTTCTCCACAGGATGACTTAACAACCATCAATGGCAAGAAGACAAGTTCACACGCCATCTTTGGAAATAGTTGGAAGGTAGATATATATTTTCATAATTGGTTTCATTAAAATAAAGATTATCATTTAATCTTCTTCCGTCTTGAACATAATTATTTCGCACTTTGTTTCAGCATATTGTACCTCATTGATGCAGACTGTCTGCAGATATAGATAATACATATGAAAAATATATATATTGCCTTGAATTATTATTTATTTAATTGCCTGAAAAAGAAAGTATTTCTTGCAGGTTTCTTTTCCCCTCCCTACATAAGATGAATGAACTAAGCCCATGTTGAGAACAATCTTTATTTTATATGTTGGTTAATTTTAATATGCAAACATGTATTTTTGATTTATGCTTTCAAAGACAACCTTTCTGCTTATGGCTTGATATAAGTATTCAATGAAAATATCAAATACATTTACATAAAACTTCCTAGTATACTGCTCTATTTTTAGACAAAAAATCAACTGGAAGAAAGTTGTGAAGAAACTACTGATGTGCATCCCTGTAGTGAAGTTGGTTCTCGGCTAAAAGCAATAGCTGAATCTAAATGTGATATTATCAATGTAATGTATTTTATTCTGTATTTCCAGTTTAACAAATCTCTCAATTTTCTGTTTCATATTTTGTATTATTAAATATAAAAGAAATATCACCAAGTATTTGATAGTTCCAGTAAATGAAGCTGTTTATTGTTATGTCTTGAACAGTATATTGAGGGTTATTTTCATATTAAACATGAGAAAAGGTGTTCAACCAGTGGAATCTGTTCTTTTAACAAATCTACCCCAAAACATTTTGTACAGGCAGAATATGTATGTATTGAAAGCTATAAATGATAATCAAAAAATACATTTCTATTTCCATCAGTAAAAAAATGAATTTGATCTATTCATTTATATATTTTATATTGCAATTTGTGAACAATAGCATCATTGGTTACAGGTTTCCAACAGGCCAATCCCTGGTTCCTTGTAACTCTTGCCATCGTAAAGGCAGTGGAGCATCTGTGCAACTCAAGCGGAACTAATATAACAAGATATTTTTGTTTAAAAATATCGGTTTTCTCACCAATGTGTATATCTTTCGTTGATATATACACACATACACTATGGTTCTGCACAGTTTCCATCTTGCAAATTCCACCAACAAGGCATTGGTCAACCCAAGGTTATGGTAGAAGGCACTTGCAATGGGATTGAACCCGGAACCATGTAGTTGCAACGTGAACTTCTTAACCACACAGCCATAACTGTGCCTGTCATGTTAAAAACTTTACAATTTCATCGATTTTTCTGTTGCTTTCTTTCCTCTCTTTTGTTATCATTGATATATAAATTTTTTATCCTCATCTCATTGTTCTCTCTTTCAGAGTCCAATATTTTCCAAATGCCACAAAGTAGTATCTTCTGAACCCTTCTATTTGTCTTGTGTTCATGATATGTGTGCTTGTGCTTCCAAATCAAACTGCTTGTGTGATATCCTACAGATATATGCACATGAATGTGCTAAAGCTAATGTAAGAGTGAACTGGAAGTCACAGACAAACTGCCATAAGTTGATATTATCTTTTCTAGCAACTTGAGCTGAAAAGCAAATAATTTTGTGCAACACAACGAGCTGTGTACATATTAAGGTTGGTTGTAAAGATTCACACGTACGTGTGTGTGTGAAATGATCAAGGTATTTTAGCTGAGTGCATTTCATTATTGCAAGATTGTTTCCTGATGATCAGATACATTACTTTAGTGTAAGTTATCATTTACACTTTTTAAATGATGTGTGTATCTAATTAAACTATAATTTACTTTGTTTCTCATTTTAGAGTAAAACTAGTACATATATTGTTAAACAGAATTATTTCATGGTTTATTACATAATATTTTATAGTTTATAATACCATGCTTGTTTTTCTTATATCAAGCTTTACTTAATAAAATAAATTATTTTTATATAATCTGCTAATCTTTACCCAATACATTCTTATTTTCTTTTACCTTTAGCATCCCACTGTGAAGAAGAGAAGGGCTTTATATTTGATGATTGCGCTGCACCATGTAAGCAAACCTGTGACAATACAAATTCTAATGGACAGCTTATAAATGGTTGTTTTAAGCCTTGTATCTCGGGTTGCCAGTGTCCACCCAATAAAGTGTTGCATGATGGCTATTGTATTGAAGCCAGTGAATGTCCAAAATATTAAATGATTGACCAAGGAAGAGACTTTCAGATTTTACCAGATTATGTAATCTCATTTTTCAATTTACACCTAATTTAATCATGCATTTACTACTAATGCAATTTTAAATTAACCCCAACTTCACAAATGTGGTACAGGCCTCTTAAGTATGTCTTCAATGGGTTGTATCTATGTTGTCCAAGTGAAATAAGGTTATCATATTTATACATTGTTATTTTTTTACTGGATATTCTTAGAACTTGAATGAATAAATACATTTGTGATTTGAACATTTTTCATGCCATTCTAATTTATAATGACTGCATTCAAAGTAAAATGTTGCACTTAGAGCCTTTACCTCTAAAACTGTCCAGAAGCAGTGAAGTACCAAGATATTTTGTTGAACAATGAATAATATAGCAAAAATATATTAGACAGCTTTTGTTTTATTTATTTCAAGTTTTATTTATTTCAAGTTTTATTTTTATGCTATTTGAAACACTGTAGACTCATAGGTGGTTAAAACATGGGGATTCTAATTTTATTTATAACAAATATCAGTATGTACATTTAATTTTCAGCAGAGAATACACGGAGGAAATTTTGATTTGCTTCCTTTCCCACCATTTCAAATATAAGTTGAAATTTGTAGGAAAGAGGGTTAAAATAATGAAAATAACCTGCATTTGAAAAGTTTTCACAGGTAGGGCAGGCGGGTAAGAAAGATGACAGACAAGAAAAAATTAGATACTTTATAAAAAAAACAAAAAAACTGGTGAGGCAGATAAAAATCACAATAACAAATCTTATATATCCCCCAAATGCAAAACTCTCTACCCATACATTCACACAAAAGGAACTAAATGAGAACAAAGCTTTGTCTCAGTGTCATCTAGAAGTGTAGCATCAGGCTAACAGAAACTAGGATGTGACACGCTATAGTGTAAAAGGAATGAGCCAGACTAGAGGTATATCACGGTGTTGACAGATTATAATTACATATAATCTTACATAGTTTATTTTTATCAGTTTTAGAGGGGAGGGTAGCAAAGGATTATGGTAATGAAAACATCCATTTAGTGACCAAATACTGTTAGGTTTGAACAGGTGAGTTATATCGAAGTATTTAAATATAAAGATATGATGGATTTCATCACTAAAATAATATAATTGAGGTTTCTTATATCCATTTCTATTGGGTTTTCTACTGACATTTTTATCATGCTGCACGAAAAAATGTTTTTGTAAGCATATGACATAGATGGATGATACAAACATCTTGACCTGCCTGGCATCAAGTGATGCTTTTTGACAAACAAACGAAAGTCAGCAGAATATGACTGGATAATTAGGGCCAATAATCTCTGTAAACTAAGAGTTACCGACAGAGAATAAAGAATAGTTAAAATTATTTCTTGAGTCGTAGCTATATTCACAAGGACTGACCTCTATAAATTAAACATGAATTGCTTTAATGCACACTGTTAATTATCAAATAAGTGACATAAAATGAAGTGAATATGTATGAATATTAGTGGCAAAACACTCAGCATATTTAACTAGCTCTAAGATAGATGGGAAAGAAGCACATAAATTTTTTTTTTTAATATATTTTTTCAATTAAATATTTTTTTTTTATACAGAAGAAACTTAGGAATTAAAGATAGAGGATGGGTAGAAGAGGAAATTGTAACATAAATTGCTTTAGATGTGTATTTAAAACTCATTTGTGAATTTTTGTAAAAGTCTAATACAGTTTTGTCTTTGTAATAATATTTTTAAAAAAAATAAAGGGCTGAAGAAAAAATGCACAAACCAAGTCAACACTTATTGTATCGTAATTTGAAGGACAGTTTCCACACTTAAATCCTGATATCATCAACAAATCCTTTTACACATCACCCTTTCTCTTCTGTTCAATTCTCCCCTCTTGTCTGAAATCATGGGTCAATGTCTTCAGTACTCTCTAACAGAGCACATTGATAAAAAAATAATCTCTAATAGAAACCACTTTCTTCATTTCAAGGAAATATTGACAGGTAATTGCTAGCCCAACTCTTGTTCCAGCAAATGAAAGAAATGACTTTTTATTTTTTATGAAAGACTGCACAGGTCCATATCATACAACTGTTGCTGTTATTCACATACAAGATACTATACACACTGCAGCCAATTATTATAAAGCTTTCATCACAGACAAACTGATATTAAAGAAGAATTGAGATCGGAAGGCTAAGTGTGTAATGTAACAGAGGCCAAACATTATGAATTCTACATACAGCTGAATTTAAGAAAGATAAAAATAAAATTTAAAAAAAAAAATACTTTATCAGTATGGCCTTGTGAGTGTGATAGAATCTCTTTAAGTCTGAAATTCAGTAAAAATTGACCAAAAGACTTGTCTAGTTTTTGTTGACTTGATTTGGTTTTCATCCTGTCAACTTGCTTGCCTGATTTGGTCAAATGTCTAGGCCACGAGTTACTGAAGATTCTAAGCAGACATTATAGTCTACCAAAGTATCCAGAATATGGATCAGAAAGTTCATAGCTGCTATATCTCTTAGGAAAGAGTTTTCTTCATACATTTGTGTTGTCACAGTTGTGTTGGCCATTAAGGGAAGCCACTGTTGTAGCAAACGGTCTCTGTAAAAAGAAATAATAGAAAACAGACATTACAATGATCACTTCATTTTTCAAGAAGAACAGTTCATTTAATTTATTCATAACAATTACACTATAGCATATATAATTTCACCATAGCATATAATTTCTATTTTCATTGATTTTGAATATTTCAATAACAATTGTCCAGTTTTCTTCAAACACATTTTAGCTCCTAAGGTAGTAATAGGATGTATATATATATAGCCTTTGAAAGGGTCCCACAGGCTGTGATCTGGTGGGCACTAAGGAAGTTAGGGGTAAATGAATGGCTTGTAAGGGCAGTACAGGCTATGTATAGAAATGCAGTCAGCAAGATGAGAGTTAATAATGAATTCAGCAACGAATTTTGCATGCAGGTAGGGGTCTATCAAGGCTCAGTTCTCAGGCCCCTCCTGTTTATTACAGTTCTCCGGGCCATTACAATGGAGTTTAAAACCAGCTGACCGTGGGAACTTCTGTATGCTGATGAGCTAGTACTTATAGCAGAATCTATAAGTAACCTATGGATGCACAAAAGATGTAGTTGGATTACAGGCAGGTTGACAGAGAAAACAATCTTTGTATGTGGCAGATGCTCAGGTGTAGTTCATAAGGACACATGTGAAATAAATTCTCTCAACTGTTCAGAATGTTCACTGGAGGTAGTTGACAGCTTCTGCTACCTAGGTGACCTCATCAGCAGTGGAGGAGGATGCTCCGAGAGCATTGTAGCAATAATAAGAACAGGATGGAAAAAGTTCAGGGAGTTGTTACCACTGCTGGCAACAAAGAACTTCTCTCTCAGATTGAAGGGCAGATTGTATTATACTTGTGTATGAACAGCATGGTAGCAAAACCTGGGCTTTGAATCCTGAAGCGAGCTTGCTCTGTTGGATGTGTAATGTCAGTGTGCATGAACGACAGAGCATAGATGAATTGAGAGAAAAGTTGGGTTTAAGAGGAATCAGATATAGTATGCAAGAGAGAAGACTGCGCTGGTATGGGCATGTGATGCATGTGGAAGATGCGAGCTGTATAAATATGTGCTGTGCGCTTGATGTGGTTGGAACCCGAGGAGTAGGGAGACCTAGGAAGACATGAGATGAAGTGGTAATGGCTGACCTCAAGAAGCTGAACCTCACAAAGGAGATGACTAAAGACCGTGATGTTTGGCGAGATGTTATATGGCGGAGGATCCCCCCTCCAGTGCAAGCTTCGCCCTTCTGGCCTTCCGTAATCACTACTTTCCTATTCACACCCATACTGTCACACCTTCCTCCCCTCACTTGCTACTTTCCCATCTATCCCATCAAATTCTTAGCTACCCCTATTTTTACCCATACTCTTACTCATCTCACTATCCCATACAAAACCTATCCTACTCACTCACACTCGGGTCATGTTTACTTTCATAGAATGGAGACTATGTAGAGTAGAGAGAGAGTTTTTAGCTTGTTAAAGGCAAGGCACCCTCCCCCTCACCCCCTCTAGTGCTGGTGATACGATAAATGCACCCAGTGCACGCTGTAAAGTGTTTGCCGATTGTTCGAAGACAACACAGGATCGAGATGGCTCTATATTCGTGTCGTGGACATGACAACTTCTCTAGTGTTGGTGCCATGATAAATGCACCCAGTACACGCTGTAAAGTGGTTGGCGATAGGAAGGGCATCTAGCGATAGAAACCAAGCC
>JAYRBU010001518.1:1713029-1732394 GCA_036023795.1 Vulcanoctopus hydrothermalis
TGTCTCAGTGAATTTATACCTACTGCTGTAGCTATACAGACTTTCAAAACGTTGTTTACTTTAGAATTTATTTCACAACACACCACTTGTGATACATGTTTACCAGGTCAGAAGCTAATGTAGCCTCATCTATAGGCAGTTCACCATCTATTCGTTTGTTCTGTCTTTGCTGTTCCATAGGACGGGGCTCTTCCATAACAAGATCTACATCCATTTCATCCATCTGGTTATTAACCCATTAACTCTTAACATCCTGTAGGACACCATTCCACACAGTACAGCATCATTAAATAGATATGTATCATTGAACTATATATATATATATGGTGACAGGGAAATATTTTTGTGAGAAAACACCTCAAGCACCTGTGTTTCTTACCTGTAAATTTCACAAAAATATTTCCCTATAGCTGGAAAAACACCTGTTTTTATGCAATTTCTGCTCAATCATTACAGGACTTGAACATTTTCACTAGGATGTTAAGGGTTAAACAAACACTGCAGCTGCATTATAACAAGCTTGGAAGTAGCATCCCATAGCATCTGCATATTCTCTAGCAATTCATCCACTATCTGGTGCACAGTCAGCAGCAGATACAGTTGCACAGTTTGTAGATACAGTTTGGAGTGCGCTGTAATGCAGGAGAATACTTGCAGATCTAGTTGTGCTGTCAGAATTGTCTCAAACTTTGGGAGACTGTCAATGTATCCCTCTACCTTGGCCTTAACATCTGCTGGAATCTGGTCAGCAACTACTATGGTGACTACAACAGTGGTGATAACTTACATGAAAATATTGCTGCAGTTGGATTGTTGAATGAACCAAAAAAACCTTCTTCATGGCGACATTTAGTTTCTCCATGAAGAAGGTTTCTGCCATCTAGTTTCTCCAATAGTTCTCTCATTAGTTTCACAGAAGTGAAGTGTTGACTGAAGAAGATGGTCATTCATTGATAAGAAGATTCCCCGACAGAATACTACAATGTCATTCAGTAGTGAGAGAACAGTGATGCTCTAGTCACCACAATGTTTGTAGCTTCGGTGATAACGAGATTTCACACGTGTATGTGACACCAAACATGGATCTGAAGTGGAGCTTCCTTAAATAACAAGAGTGCTCAAGCATTCGTAACGCCACTGCATAATGATAATAGTATAACTTGAAATATTTAAAGTTTTAGTTTTTCCTTCTTTGTAGAAAAATATGTTTATGTTAAAATATGAATAAAGACAGTTTTTGATGTCTGATTATGAAAGCATAATGGAACATGATAGCTAATCTCAGGCTATCTGAATATAACCACAGGTAAACTTCCATAAATGCTTTATTCCTTATGCACCAGAATGACTAGATGACAATACACTTTATACAAAGTAACGATAAGCCTAATCCGCTCATGAAATTAATTTTTCTGGCTTTTTTATCTACAAAATTTCAAACAACACTCATCCTCGCTTTTTACATCCGTTTTTCTATGCTGGTGCCATGGGTTGGATGGAGAGAGTTATAGAGGCAGAATTTTTATGGTCAGATGCACTTCCTGTCACCAACACCGATCACCAAACGGCCGGACGTCTGTTTATGAGGAAACACAACAAACGCTCACCGTTCGGTGTCAGTGATAAAGATGGAGAGAGAGAGAAGAGAAAATTACGATGTTTTTACAATTTACGAAGATACAAACACAAACGAACATACATATATATACGACGGGCTTCTACAGTTTCTGTCTACTAAATCCACTCGCAAGGCATTGGTCAGCCCGAGGCTATAGTAGAAGACACTAACCCAAGGTGCCACGCAGTGGGACTGAACCCGAGACCATGTGGTTGCGAAGCAAACTTCTTAACCACACAGCCATCTGTGCCGATATAGTATCTTAGGCAATTGTCTTTACCATAGCCTCAGGTTAACCCAAGCTTCATGAGTGATTTTGGGTAGATGGAAACCATGTGGAAGCCCAGCAGATTGATTGTGCCTGTAATTCAAAGGTCCAGCCATGTTACTCTCTGTCACACTGATTCTTCTTGAGGATTATGTTAAGGGTACATATGCCTGTGGAATGCTCAGCTGTTTACATACTAATTCAATGAGTAGGCTTTTCTGCTAATCAAACAATTGGAACACTCATCATAGAAAACTACAGAGATCCATCATCATTTGTGTGCAACTTGTTTGTCCCGCCTTTGCTTTGATATTTTCTGGTTTGTCTGAATCCACTACCAACATCAAATAAAATATCTATGTATTTATTCCTCTACATTACTGGCAATTGCAATTTGGTTCACTGCCAGATAGCAAACTGACACTAACATTTCCAGAATGAGAGTTGTGTGTATGTGAGTGTGTGTGTATATAGTCATACATTCTTGCACTAATTAATTTTATTTGTTTTATTATTCTTTTATACTTTTTGATATTTTAAATTTCTCTAAAGTACATAACAAAGCAATTGAAAGTTTAAGGAATTTTATTAAATCTTTAACACTTGGTGTTTTCCTAGGCTATCAGTTTGAACTTCAAAGTGCAAAGCTAAGTCATAATGTTTGATTTAGCTGATGAATATTCAGTTTGTTCTGGTTCTGCCTACAGCTGGTTATGTCTTTCTAAAACTGGTTATTAAATTATGAAAACATTCTTGCAAGTCAATGATACTTAGATTATGCCTGCTCTCATCACTAAAATGAAAGTCTTAGTGTTTAAATGAGGACAGTGATACAGTTAGTTAACAGAATGTCAGATAATGATGTTGAAACATTATAAGTTAGTGTTGCTTCATTGGTTCTTCACTAAGTCATCAGGCAGTGCACTGAGCATTGCCAGTTTCACATAAACCAACTGAAATTAGATATCAATGAGGCGACATCACTCACATCAAATGTATTGTTTTATTGATAAATGAGTTATTAACTCGGAATCTTGACTTCTAATCTTAATATGGCTAACTCACATACTACCAGGTTATGATCTGGGGCAAGAAGGCTTTCCAACCAGTTTACAACCTATCACAGATCTACTGCTAACAAAATCATTATTATTATTTATTCACTTGTCTCTACATTTACAAAACTTAAGCAAAAGTATTCACTTGGTAGACAATCATACTAGAATCCCAGTTGGGGATGCATTTACCCATCATTTCACAGAAATACTTAAATATATATCTGCCACAAACATGTAGATTTATTCACTATAATCCTTGCAATACAAGAATATAAATGACATTGAGGAAATTGAAATAAATCTATTATGACAACCACCTGTTATTTAAATTAAAAGTATTTATATGTCTGGTATTCTGTTTCATAAACAAATTCCTTTGACTCAGTACAAATTGATTAATGTAATTATACTTTCTCTATCCTCAGGATCCTATCCAGAAGCCAATGCTCAGAACCAATGATAAAGCCGTGAAAAGAGAAGCGTGTGAAGTCTTCAAGCATATCCTTTGTAAACTATGGGGGAAGCCAGTGCCATTCACAGTGATATTTCAAGCACTCGGTCACCATGCCTTAATCAAAACTGCTTCATTTCAATTTATTCCTGTCATTTTGTTTTTCCAATTAATTTGTTTAGGGATTTTTATTCCATAGTGTCTAAGTAAGATTAGAATTCTTACAGAGAGGATATTATATCCCATTGAGAAAGACACACTTTACTATATTTATACAGAGGTGTTGTTGGGTACCATAATCTATTGGATAATAGGGTCATTATTGAAGACTTTATCTTTGTGTAGTGAAACTAGGATAACACAGCCTGGAGGAAGCTATCCTCTAAATTATACTCACATGAATAGATGAACTCATCACTGTAAGATAACGAAACACTCAATATTTTTACTGTGCTTCTGCTGCCAACTCAATGAGATGTATTAATAATTTGTGGTGCCTATTTACAACCAAGTGAATTGGGCAATTGAAGGTTGTCTTTGATGTGGACACAAAGCAGCAGCAGTGACAGTATATGAACTGCTAAGCTTTTGGGTTAGCAGTTGTTCAGCGTAGTTTTTAACTTGCTCAGCTGTGACTCAACAGAGATAACATTGCGTTGAATATCACTCAACCTTGTGTATGTATGTATATATATATATATATATATATATATATATATATAAAAGCGGGAGAGAAATCACATTGTTGTAGATGTTCTTATTTTTCTTTAATTCTTTCTTACTTTTACTTTTATTTTAAGATATAACTCTCTCTAGCTGTAAAAACGTTTCTGGTGAAACCTGTTTTAATCTTCCTTTATTAGAGTTAACCTATTTGTTTGCCTTAACACACCATACTTATTCAAATGTACATGGGAGACAGGAAACCAAAATCCAGCCCACTCCAAGTAGCTCTAGAAATTACAGTCAAAGGTTGGACCATGCCATCTTTACGGGATGAAATTTTTATTCAGTTATGTAGACAAACAACAGAGAATCGTAAGGAGTAAGTATTAATGATTTTTTAAGGGTCACTTCTTTAACATCCCTCTAGAACTACTAGTGTGTATTTAGCAGTTGTAGTGTGTACCTGATCTTTATGCATATTCTATACACAGATATTTAGCTTTGTAGTCCATTGATTTTATATAGTTCATTATATTTTATCAGCTATAGGCTTTTTCATTGTATTAGTACAGAATACTTTATCCCGCATTAGCTCAGTTGACCTAGGTATCAGAAATAGGTACCAAACTTTTCCAAAGAAGTTTGGTACCTATTTCTGATACCTGGGTCAACTAACCACCTATTGCCACCTCTGAACATGTAATATCAGGCAACTGACTCTACTCATGTGGTGAACATTGCTTTAAATGCTAGCCCATAGTGAACTGAGTCTGCTACCTAACGTTGATTCGTTGTAGTTATTCTATTAACGACCCTTGAAATTGCATGAGTGTCACAACTCCTCCTGTGAGTTATGATGGGGGAATGAAGCTTCGAATGAGAGAAATATTCTCAAATTAATGTATGAGAGCACTCTTCTTTTTTACTCCCATTTGTGTGTACACACACAAACACTTTACAAAGTGTATTTGGTACATTTTATCCTGGCACCAACACTAGAAAGGTTGTCAAGTCCAAGACATGACCAAAGGGCCCTCTCCATCCTGTTATCTCCAACCAATCGCTATATATATATATATATTTCTTTGTCAATATTATCATTCCCTTTGACATCTTTTCTCTAATCCTTAGTAATATTGTAGCAATGATGCATTGAATTTCAGGGCCAGCTTGCAGAGAGGTTGGGAGCTGTTAGCTATCTGCTTATCCTTCTTTCCACCATCACTGAAATTTTACTCTTACTTAGAAGGTTACATTTCACGCCATTTGGACCCCACCTGTGATCTCCTCGAGGTAAGATATTTATCTCTCTTTTTTTGTTTTTATCAAGCATTGTTTAATGATCATTTTTTATGCTAGAAAAATTTTGATAGGTTTCCAAAACAGGATTTTTACAAGGATCTTGGTCATACCCTATCTCATTAGTATGGCTTAAACTTCTCAAGTCTGTTCAAACTACTTTGTTCCAAGTTATATTTGATCTAACTATTACTTCAAACACTTTTTGCTAGAAACTGACGACACCTTTTTCACCCAACAGGCTTCATCATCTTCAATTACATGTCCATAACCATGTAGTCATCTGTATCAGCTAACAACTTTGATGCTCAGTCTATCCCCCCATAGTTCACATTGCACATCCAGCAAGCCATATATATTTCATTTCACTAGGTCATCTATATTTACATGCCATTCAGCATTGCAATTCTCTCCTCCACACACACATGTATGTATGTATGTGTATATATATATATATATATATATATATTCTCTCTTTTATAGAGAGGGAGAAAAACCCTTTTCTTGCCAACAGAGGCAGCAACTTCCCTAAACTTTAAATCCTGGCCATTCTGCAATCATGTGAACATGTGTCTGGGTTTGGTAATTGATGGTAGCACATGTGGATGCTAGCCAAGAGCGACCCGATTCATAAAGGGAGCTAAAGCTGATGGAAGAAATGATTACTGAGAGTCATTACGGATTTAGCCAAAGAAAGTAGATCATTGGCATCACCTTTATTGGCAAGATTACAAGTAATTGTTTTGAAGAATGAAGTGTTATTGTGAATCTGCCAAATTTGCAGTATTTACCAAATTCATTTTCTACTGTTCCAAATTTTTCTGTGCTTTCAAAAAGATTATATTTACAAATTAATATCAATATATTTTCATTTATGGTGAGCACAGTGAAGTAGAGTTAAGCTCCTGGTGATGAGCAGCCAATAATAATGATGGTAATAGTAATAATAATAATAACAATGATAATGATGATGACAGTAATAATAATAATAATAATAATAATACTGATGATGATGACAGTAATAATAATAATGATGATAATAATAATAGTGGTGGTGGTGAATAACAAAACAACAACAATAATAATGTTGTAAACTGAATAAGGTATGTGTGTGTGTGTGTTGTGGGGTGGGGGACTGAAGTGACATACTTTCTGACGAAATTTGTGGCTTTCATATTACTTTTAAACAAAGTTTCTCTTAAGGCTATTTTTTCTTCATGTATTCTCTACCAAAATGCATATTTTACTCCTGATTGGATTAATCGAGATAACATTATATTTATCATCAAACTCTTTCATTCTCTTATTTCCAGTGTTTCTAGCAGCAAAATTTCAAGCTATCTATATAACTAAAAGTAAAATTCCATCAGTGGTGTTTTGGAGGGTGGGGGAGGGGGAAAACCATTAATAGTTCACACTTCTAGCACCAACCCCTAAGATTTAAAAAATTGTGGCTAAGATCAAAGTGTAAATTTATATCCCAAAATGCAATGATTAAAAAAAGAATGATATTAGAAGCTAATAAATAATTTCTATGTTCAGAATCTACAAAAAGATGAACTAATGAAATTAACTACAGTAGGTAACAACCTACAAAACTATATATATATATGTGTGTGTGTGTATGTGTACATATATATACACACACATACATATGCACACAAATACATATATATATATATATGTACACGTACACACACACACACAGATGTGCGATATGGATTATCTCAATTTCGATGAATGAGTGTTCTAGTTGTTTGATGAATGGAAGTACCTACTCACTGAATTATAGTCTAAGTGGCTGAGTATTCCACATACACTTGTGCCTTTAACATAATACTCAGGTAGAATCAGTCTAACACTGTGACGAGGCTGGGTCCTAAAATCACAAGTACAGTTCATCCAGGCTTCCAGAAAGTTTCTGTGTATCCAATTTCACTCACAGGGCTTTGGTCAACCTCTGGCTAAGTTAGAAGACACTTGCTCAAAGTGCCGTGCAATAGGATTGAACACAAGACCTTGTAATTGCAAAGGAAACTTCTTGGCCCAACAGCTATGTGCACACACACACACACACACACTGGGTTACCATTTATTTATCTATTTATTTTGACATTTGTCTTCTTTGCCATGCAATATATATTTTTGTTTGAAATACACAAGTGAAAGAAAAACATAAAAATCAAATTTAAAAAAATGTCAGTGCCAGAACATCCAAAAATAATGAATAAAAAGTAAAGAATTACTATGACATGTCAAAAAAGAAAAAAAAGAAAGAAAAAAAAGAAAGAAAAAAAAGAAAGAAAATACTGTAAAAAACATTAAGCATATTTTTGAAAAGGGCTGCAGTGTTTCAGATACATATGTATTGAAAATATAAACTGAAGAAATGAAGCGGTTAAGCTGCAAACATAGGAAAAAAGTATGACATTGCCAATACATTCCAACAACAGGATTAAATAGATCTTTCTGAATTAAAAAGTAATACCATATTAAATTATATGTTAGTAAAAGTTTTCTGAAGTCATTGATAAATTAATCAGATATAGAAACATTAGCACTAGTATCCAGAGATGCATGGCAATAGGTCAGATAAAAAAAATATTCAAAAAGACTATTATAAAGTAAAAAGAAAGAAAAAAATATATAGAAAAATCAATGCAATAGAATGTTAAAGAAAAAAATTTATATTAATCAATATAAAAATGGCTTTCATTTTTTTTATATGCAAAATGTGCCAAAATGAGTGTTGGGTGGGAGAATTAAAAAAAATTGGTCAAATTTCAAGTACAGTGATCTCAACTATCCACCAAAGCCTAGCCTATGCACTGAGAAAAACTCATTTACAGATTGCCAGCTATTGGTGTCAAACAAAGATAAAGATTATTTCACTATGTTGTCAAACTACTAACTAAAACATCTAAACTCTGTCTCTACTGAAGTCTTTCCACAAGCTCATCATTTTTATAAATTATGACTAAAACAAGCTCAAGTAAGATATTTTGGAAGAGGAATCAAATGAAAAATAACTAAAACATATCAATGAAAAAACTCAATACAATAAGAAAAGAAAATTAATAACTGAAAAGTTATTTACATTTATATATATATTTTAAATAACTGTATCTAGACCAAAGAAGACCAAGCAGAATTCCTTTGGTTAATAGGAATAGACCATTATTTATATGCATGTTTTTACAAAAAGAATATAATTTTTAAAAAGAATATTGATATACTGTAGACGAACTCAAACAAGCGGCTTAAAGTAAATAAAAACATGGAAGCTCATCCTGCAAGAAATAGTAGCCAAAGGACATATTAGATATATAGTTCTACATACCCATTAAAGAAAAATGGGATGCCACAACTGAAATGCCTTTGATCATAGATCTACTCAACAAATGAACATAGCCAAAACATAGTTTAGGTTAGGTTAGAGTTTCTAAAAGAATAAGAGCTACACCATTCTCATATGAAGAATTAACTGAATTTTAATTCTAATGATCTCTAAATCCATGGTTATGCAAGAAAAACAAAACAATAACACAATGGAAGATATTGCTGTGACAATATTTTCTTAAATATATGGCTTCAAACTTAATTTTGAGTTGGTGCTAAGGGTAAAGTAACAAAGTAAATCATTTAAAACATCTAGTTTGGTACATCATGTTTCTGCATACAAATCCTCCTCAGATTATCTTTGCTTTTCAAGCCTATGTGGTGATTGAGCTGACACCACTACAAAGAAACGTTAATGTACTTTGTCAAAAAATATCATTATAACGACAGTGGAATGGCAGAAACAATATGGCAGAAATATTCCAAATTCAAATTTCATTAGGGTTGACTTTGTCTTTCTTCCTTCCAGAGTTGATAAAAAAAATATCAGGCATGTACAAGAGTCAATTCAATTGACTAAAACATTTCCACTACAAACTTGTGAGCTTTGTGCCAATCTATGTATGACATTATTATTATTCTTGTAATAATTAAATTGAGATATTAATAAAAATAGAAAAGCAAGGGAAATTTAAGGTGGACACAAAGCTAGAATATAAACTCTTAATTATTATGCCAAAAGTCCAGTACGTTCTCTACTCAGACTAAATTGAGCAGAAAAGGGACTGGACTTTTTTTTTACTGGACATCTATGACAAATATTTTGCTTAAATTAGTATATGGAAATTCAGAAATTAAATCTTTAGCATCACTTTGAAAATGAAACATGTAGACTTGAAATATATAAAAATTTTCAATAAGGTTAGATAAATCATAACTTTGCTCTAAATTTTCTCATAAAACCTGCCAGAATTTACTTAAAAAAAACAAAAAACAACTAAGACAAGCTCAAGTAAGATATTTTGGAAGAGGAATCAAATGAAAAATAACTAAAACATATCAATGAAAAAACTCAATACAATAAAAAAAGAAAATTAATAACTGAAAAGTTATTTACATTTATATATATTTTTTTTAAATAACTGTGTATCTAGACCAAAGAAGACCAAACAGAATTCCTTTGGTTAATAGGAATAGACCATTATTTATATGCATGTTTTTACAAAAAGAATATAATTTTTTAAAAGAATATTGATTTGCTGTAGACGAACTCAAACAAGCGGCTTAAAATAAATAAAAAAAATACATTGTTGTTGTACTATTGAAGTAGAAAAACTGGCAATATGGAATTAATTATTAGAAAAAAATAGTGCAATATGAAATGATAGGAGTTAAAATATTAAATAGGTTCTGAAGTGAAGACATGTTATGATAGATAAATGGATAGAGATAGAGTAAAGTGGAAAATATAAAGCAAATATTTCATTACTCACAAGCCAAATTTTAGCATGTTTCTCAGCAAGTGTATACTTTGGAATAGAAACAAGATGACAATAAATAATATACTCATCCAGCTAGGCAATTATTAAAGTGGTGCAGAAAATCTTTTAATCTGGATCATCTGTGACGATTAATTCGGAAACATGGCCAGTCAAAAGGGGGTGAAAATATTTGGAAAAGCATGTTGAAACATATTCAGTGTCTTGCAGTAAATGTCGGCATGCTAGTTTTCAATAGAAATTAACTTCTTTTCTAACCTGATTAGTTGATCTCCTCCACATTCTAATCATTAAGGGAATTTATAACAGGTGTAACACATTCATGTTGGGAAGGCACGTGGCCTAGAGGTTAGGCTACAATCATAAGGTTGTGGGTTCGATTCCCAGTTTCGGAGGTGCATTGTCTCTTTGAGTAAAGCACTTTATTTCACGTTGCTCCAGTCCACTCAGCTTTGCTGGTGTAGCCCTCTCTCCCTCCAGCTATCACATCCAGCATGTTCCACTGGGTCAAGGGTAGGAAGGCCAAGAGGGTGTCTGTGTCTGCTCGTGACTGCATGGGCACCTAAAACCATTAGCTAAAGTATGGTATACACTTATACTAGGTAATCCTTAAATGAGAGGGACAGCTGTGGTTAACACATTCATGTATGAAGAAATAACATATACATGGATAAAGAATACGTAGTTTATCATCAAATACAAAGGCAAAATGTATCTGATCTTTCCATCTTCTAAATAGCTGTTTCTGTACATATACATTGTAACTATTTCTGATTGTACTTAAAATTAGAATGTACTCTTTAAACAACAAAACACAGGAAATAGAATGCATTCAGTTAGGAAGATGGAATATCAAAATATACCCAGAAAATGTCTAAGTACAAAAAATAATTAAAATGTATGTCATTTTAAATGACAGGTTCTTTAACAATATGGCTGAGGGGAAAAATATCTCAAGGGACACGTTCTTTAATGGTATAATCAGTATACTCAATAAATGGTCACAAGTTTTACTGCTAATTTAATTAGCAGTTACAGAAATTACATAAACTTCTACAACCACACTATATGCAGTAGTTGATCTCAGATTGTTTGCATTATTTGAAATGTTCTAAAATATTAGATAGGAAAATAATTCAGCACAGAATGGTGTGAATAGTAGGTAGTTTTCTGCCAAATTGTGTTATGCTAAGTAAAACTATGTACTCATTTCTTAGTCTAAAAGACAAGAAGTTAAACATAATAGCAGTTTTATGAATATATCTGTCTACAATAGATGAAGAACAATACAAGCATGTTTTGCAAGGGAAAGTTTTTAGTTATCTTCTTGGTTCTCATCTTGGTTCATCAAGTTTTGTCTTTTACCTATAATCAGTTTTCAGATCGTCTTCAGATACCTCTATTTCTATGGAATTGTGAGAAATAGTGGATAATATTATTGAAACTTTTCAAAAGGATAGGTAAGTGTGCTTGTGCATGTGTGTGAAAGAGATAGAGTGCAAAAGAGTATGAACAATAGGCACCTGAAACCAATTCGAGTATTCACTGATCAAAGTGCTTTCATACTCCTTGATTTGTTTCTTTACTAATGAGGGGGAGTGCAGAGTCTTGGCAACAGCAATTGGATGGCTGTTTTGTATTAGCATGTTAAAGATTTGGATATAAAAACAATTAGTGCATATACCGAACCCAAATGTAGGATACTGAACAATATGATGCTTAAATACACTGAATGCCAAACCCCTAAATATAGATCATATCTAGATAACAGCAGACATTTTATTATTTCTATAGAGGAGGATTTGAAATGGCTAAAGCTTTTGCTAAAAAATCCTACCATATGTTTGCTGCAGTGGTAAAGGTAGGAAGACCGAAATGCTTTCATCCATACAAACAAGTGTTTATTCCTAAAACTCTACATATGATAATGAATGATCAATTAAGATAGTAGTGTAGAAACTACAATCACACCATAAATGTCTAAACTAATTGATTTTTAGTGAATAAAGTACAGATGAAATTAGTTGCAAGTATTGATTCTACTTTTAGCTTGAATCTAAAAGTATTAAATAATTTTTAAAAAAACAAAAGAAATCACGATACCTAAATTAAATATATACTTTTTTATATTTTTAAGTAAACAGAAAAGAGATGAAAGATGCACAGAAAAGCTAAAGGCATGCTAAAAAGGTGCCAGGACACACTGAAATGAGGAATCTGAAATAAAAGAATAAAAAGTTCTTATTTAATTGCTTTATACCAAAGTTCTTCAAGAAACGAGATTCTTTTATCATATTGTCCACTACACTTCTTGGAGTGTTGATTGCTGACAAGAATTTTCCTGGCATCCATCACAGGCTTTTATTTCCATTGGTCCCTCACCAATGAGAAGTTTGGCAAAAGCATTCAATTGTTTCTTGGTTTTACAATCTCCTAGCTAAGCTGCTTACTTTTGGGCTTCATCTATTCTCATATCTTCAATTGAAAGCTTCCCGTCAGATTATACCAGTGCACTGATGGGGCTCCCTCTAACCAACATTATCAACTGTGGCAAGCCCCAAGGTTTCAATTATGTCCTCCATACTCTCCCTTCTGTACAGTAACAGCCTGCTTGATGTCTCCACTAACATTTACTCCTATGCAGAGGATACCACTCTTCACCCCTCAATCTTCCACATACAGTTATCTAAATACAACCTAGAAATTTCTCACCAAACACACACTGCCTCTCTGAAAAGTGACCTCAAAACCATCTCCAATGGGGACATGACAACATTGTCTCTTTCTCCAGTACAAACACACAATCATTGCACATATCAAGGAAATAATCAAGTACCCTACTCTCTCTACTCTTGAACAACATGAAATTAAAACCCTCTAAGTCACTATAAATACTAGGCCTCACAATATCTAATCTTTCCTGGTAACCCCACATACTTAACATAAGATAAATTGCATCCCAAAGGCTGCTCTGAATAACCGACTCTTTACAAAAATCAAGTGAGATCCACAATGGAGAATTTCTTCCATGTCTAGAACAGTGCTGATGTTACACACATATACATCCTAGAGTGTATACAAAAGAAGGCTAACCAACTGATTGGCAAAGACTTACTAACACACTTCAACCTCTAGTCAACAAATGTGCTGTCTTCTAACTGCCTATTCTATCACTACTACAATGGCCTCTGCACCTCTGAACTAGCTAGTTGCATACCACCTCTACCTAGATCCACCAGACTCCTCTCCTCTTGTCATTTCCCCAAAGTCCTATAATAACCCCATTGCCCAATCCTTCCATACTAGAACATCAACCCTTTAGAATTCTCTTCCTCCCCAAATTTTCCTGCAGACATTGGCTTATAGATGTTCAAACTCAATATCAACTGTATCAATCTAACCAGTCTCGAAGGGCTTGCAAAGATCATGAGCACTGCCCCTTCCTCCTGACTAAACCATTAATAAAAGTAGGTTCACGTATACACCATCTTTCCAATGTCTGCCTGCTTTTCCCTTTGCTTTAGGTATTTCAAACCAATGCCCATCTTGTGATGTTTGATTCAGGTTTTCAGAGTGTGATCACTCCACTTCCAATGCTGCTTTATGATTTCATCTTCTGCAATCTTCTGTTTATGGACAGAGTTCATGGTTGCTGATGCTGTTCAGCCATCAGATCAGCAGAACCCTTATTAAACAGGTGTTGATGAAGGGTTGTCCTTTCTTCATCATCTTTGTCACTATACTTCACATTTCAGCTCCATATAGTAGCACTGGCTTGGCATTGGTGTAGAAAATTCTGACCTTAGTTCATGTTGACATTTCCTTACAGCTCAATTGCTGGTCCCAAGCCCAGCTGAGAGAGAAGAAATGGGAATGGGATTTGCTACTGTTCCCCATGAAAAGTCCTCTAGCTATTGAGACTTTTACAAGAACAGGAATATTTCATTTAAATATATATTCTAATATATCTGTACTAAAAATAAACAAAAAGAAAATGATGCATGTTGGTTGCTATTTAGATAAATATCTGTCATAGAAAACCTATTAGTTGTCTGTATACAGAAATTCATTCATTATGATTTGAACATCGTTTTCTTCTTGGTGACTTAGTTCAAAACACAATCTGGAATAGTTGATATCAAGAAAAGCATCTGAAAGTTCACATTGGAGTGAGTGAAGGTAAACACCTGCATAAACATGGAGAATAAAACAAAAAATGTCAAAACAGTTTATCTTCAATTATTTTCATGAATTGGTTCTCATCTATCTATCTTCCACCAATTGTATAACGTGAACTACCCAGTCATTTAACAAGTGTACAAGCAGCAAGTTTCTTGTCTCTCTCACACACACACACACACTATATATATATAATAGGTTTCTTCCTTTCTACACACCAAGAATAGTAATTAACAAAAACTTTTTACTATTATTCAGTGAGGACAATCTCTATTTGCTTTGATAGTAAGCCTTACATGAACTATAAAACCTAACACTGAAAATTAATACTATGACAAAAATTAAAATTGTTCAGCACTTGATGGAGACTACCAGGTAACTAACAAATTTTTTTTAAAAAAATCAAGCCAGCGAATTTATTAAATATTGATAGAATTAATGAAATAATTATTTGTAGTTAAATGGAAGAACATCTGGGTTCCAGAAATCCATGCCATAACATATAGCATATCAGTAACAGAGTATTCTAGCAGTATATTTTGACAATTTGAAAATAAACTCGTTATTTTTTTTAATATTTATTTAATTATTAAATTTAATGTGATATTATGAGTTAATCTAAGAATGATTACAAATCTATCAGGGGAAATAGATTTCTTAGCTACAAATAAGCTGCTATAATGATATGTAACAAATATTGCTACTTCACTGGTAAAGGCAATTACCTACTATTAGTATATCTCTCTAATTCTACTGTAGTCTGGAAAAACACATGAACTCCAAAAAAAAAAGCATATCTCACTATTAGAACACTACTTGAAACAAAAACTTGTGGTTTTCCTACAGATACATGCCAATAGTGGTTAACAACCAAGATCTAGGTATGATATACCAATGCCAGAAATCTCCAGATAACAGGAGTGCATTCCATTAGGAAATAAAAACCAAACCTAAACCAAAAGAGAGCTCAACTCATAACGGTTGATATTTGATCTCACTAGGTAACTATGAGTGTGGTATGTGCCTTATATTTTTGTTTTGATAAGGACATTCTGAATGATTATAAAGTTTATCTCAAAAACATTAATGAGTATTCAATATTAAATGTATTAAATTCATAGTTTCAATTTCAACTAAGCTTTCGTTATATATTTATTGCATTATCCATTATATATTTATTACATTATCCATTATTTATTGCATATCCATCCATAACTATACCAATTTGGTCTTCTCATTTATAATTTATTTTCTGATGAGTAATTTTCAAAAAAGATTTAATTGTATGTAATAAATCATGAACCATTTGTTAAAAAAAAAAAGTATTTGTTTCTCTGGTGTCCTCAGACATATTTCCTGGATTCTTTTCTGCTTCTTTATTGACATTATATCTGTTGCCACTAATACACTCCTGTGCCACTGACATATTATGCATATTAGCAACTCCTGATACAAACCCACTGACATGATCTCAATGATGTCCAAACTTTAAAGATGAGGGGAATTTGACAGAAAATGCAAAAAAGCAGCAACATCCACAACTGCACTTCCTTAACAACTAAATGGAAACCAAAAAAGAATATTACAAATATTACACAATTCTATTTGAAGTATCAATGCCACACATTTGGAGTAAAACACAGGATGCTCCTGAGAAAAGAAGAGTGTATTCATGACTTTAGAAACTTAAAATCTTTGTTATGAAAATGTCTTGCTTTCAAGTTTAGCAAGTACTTGCAACACGTACACAGAAAGTTGGTTGTCTTTGTGTCAAGCTACAATTTTCAAGAAACATAAATGCAGATACTCAAACTGTTAAACAATAAAAACATAATACTGAAGTAATATATTCCATTAATCTCATATGGTGATCAAATTCTGTAATTAAAAAAAAGAAGTAAATAGTGTCAGTAAAAAATAGATATGTAAAAAAAAATAAAAAGTAGATTATACTTTCATCAAAAATACAAATTTTATAGGAAAATATAAATTTGATATTTGCCTACCTCCCTTTGCTCAAGTGTAAGTTGTATGTGCTCAGAATGTTGTAAATTTCTACCCTTCCGCTTCCACTTGGCAGCTTCTTGCATGCGTGTCCTAAAACAGATTTCATAGTATATGACTAAATAGTGGCACATAGGTACAACCAACTCAACTATATATATATATATATATATAAGTAAATATTTTTGGTTGTCAAAATATTTGTACATATTGTCTCTTAGTGATAAGGCCTTGACAATTCACTTTATTATTAATACCTACTGACTACCCTGAGTATTTATTCATGGTATGTGCTTGAGTTACTATTAACATCACCAAGAAATAGAATTCAAGAACTATTTTTAGTGGTTCTTCATTACAGAATATTACCTTTACGTAGGTTGTCAAAATTGACTAAATGTGTTTTACAGCAGTTTGCTTAGAATCCCAAATGCAATTGAGCCTATTGTTCCAATTGAGCCTATTATTCCAAACTTTAAAAAAAAAAAGTTAAAGTCTGTCCGAAGCTTATGGGCCCATTAGGCTGGAGCTTATCCTGGTTTCTGTGGTGTTTAAGTGACTGAGAGTACAAGACACCCTACCTGAACAGGACGCCAGTCCATTGCAGGGTTAACCCCCAGCTACTGCAGGCACTCATTTTCAGGTGAGTGCACTGGAACAATATGAAATAAAGTGCCTTGTTCAAGAACACAACGTGCCGCCCAGTCCATGAATAAAACCCACAACCTTACAATCCTGAACCCAACAGCCTAACCACTAGGCCAAACTTACAACTTAGAAATTGCTTTTTTGATCTTTAACAATAAAATGTGAGGAAAATATTTATCACACACTTCAGAATTCAGTGGTTATCAAAAACTATCAATATGTAAAATACTTGCTCTTACAATATATGCAAAATATATTTGCAGAACAATCCAAACATGAGAAAATGAATTTGAAATATTTTATTAAATAAAAGAAAATATTTTTTAAAGATTTTTTTGTTATAGAACTTTGATCTGACCAAAAATCTTTACATAGAACAATACAGATTTTAAAAAATATAAAAGTGACAACAAAACTATCTCAATTTTTCAATAAATTTGAAATTAACTCACTTTTGATTTTTAGGTTCTGTATTCAAAAGATTTATTTCAAGTTGAGGGAATCTACCATTGATGCCATAAGTGAGATTATGAGATCCATCAATTTCACAAGACTGAAGTAGTTGCTCATCAGGTAAATGAGATTTTCGTGCAACTAAATCAATGTAAGATGCCCTTTTCTCAATAAACATTTCTAAAAATGAGAAAAACACGAGAAAAAGTATTAATGAAAATCTGTCCGATATTTTACATAAAATAAATTCTTGAAGGCAAGCCAAAAAGGTACCTCTACATGGTCGTTCAACTTGCTAGAAATAGCTGTCAAATCTCCTTCAAATCTTACTCTACCATCTTAAAAAAGGAAGGACACATTGGATAACACAGTCCTAGATACACTTTTGAAATAAAGATGGGATAGTCATGGCTGGAATGCCTTTAATCATAGGTCTGCTCATTCAGAGCTCACCTGGAGCTAAACAACAACAACAAATTCTAGAGGAAACCAATATGTGATCACTTAATCTACAAGAAATAGCAGCTAAGTATCCCTTAAATCACATCCTACCATCTTAAAAAGGGAAGGAGAGATTGGTTAACAGTCATTGATACCTAGTATCTGAAAAAAAGACAGGATGCTCATAGCTGGAAGGCATTTGATAATAGGTCTGCTCGATCATGGATGACCTGTAGCTTAACAACAACATTATATTTGAAGATTAGCAGTTAATTTATTTGAAACCAGCTTGAGCAGAGCTAGTACATGTGTACAAAAAGAAATATATAGTGTAGTATAACTAGTGGGATAAGAACAGTAATAATAACCAAAAATGGATTACAAAGCAACAAAAATTGGGAATCATTATGCAGTCTTAAATTAATTATTGTTGTTTAGGCCCAGGTCAACCCTGATTGAGTAAATCTATAATCAAAAGCACTCCAGCTGTGACCATTCTGTTTTTTTACATATCTAGAACTACATTGTCCTGCAATGTGTCCTTTTTTTAAGACAATAAGGTGTGATTTGAGGGTGATGTGGTTACTATTTCTAGCAGATTGAGACTGCAAAGAGTCATTAGCTCATTCAGTCTTAAGCTTAGAACTTATGTGTATATGTGACTAGGTTCAATAAACACAAGGTAGGTGTCAATTCAAAAAAAGGCTACTGTTATACATATTGATGAAATAATTAGAGATTAGAAAAGATAATATGAATGATAGAATTAAGGCAGTATAATTCAATATTAATGGATTCATTTCAGGTAGTACAAAAAATAATTATTAAGTACAACTAATCTATTAGGGAAGAGAAAATGATTTTAAATTAGCAAATAAATCTTATTTATGGAATAATTTTTTTTTTAAATTAAAAAGCCCACAAAGCTCACATAATCACATTAAAACTAATTAAAACCAGATACCTGCAGCAGCTATGTCAGTGACATTAACCTTCTTGTCATAGAGAACAAGTAGGAACAAGTTCAATATCAATGATGAGTGAAGACATCATCTTAAAAATGATGGAAGATTTCAAAATTATACTGCATAGATTTCATCCAATCTCTGCCTCCCCTATTACACCCATATTCATATTCTTTCCCACATCACTAACCTTCTATTTACACTCTCAGATCATGTTTACTCTCAAATAATGAAGACTAGGCAGAGTAGAAAGAACTCTGTAGCCTATAAAAAACAAAGCATCCTCTTTCGTGCTGGTGCCATGATAAAATGCACCCAGTGCAGAGAAACCTAGGGTAGAGAGGACTCTTTAGTCATGTCTTGGACTTGACAACCTTTCTAGTGTTGGTGCCATGATAAAACGCACCCAGTACACTCTGTAAAGTGATTAAGGAACTCGTACTGCTTGATGCCCTTCATGCTATATGTTCTCTCCTC
>JAYRBU010001518.1:9344572-9355519 GCA_036023795.1 Vulcanoctopus hydrothermalis
CAAAGCACATGGCTGCAAAGCAAACTTCTCAACCACACCTGTGCCCGACAGCTGAAGAGTGGAATCTCTGTGTTTACGTCCGTTTGTTTTTGTTTTCCAGATTCGATAAAATAAGTATCAGTAAAGTACTGGGATCAATTTAATTTACTCTACTTCCACCTAAAAATATGTGGCCTTGTGCTTAAGAAATCCTTATTATAATGTAATTTCGACAAGTAACTGTCTATTACAACTCTCTTCTCAGTACCTTAAAGGGCCATGGTTTGGCAGAAATGGTAGAGCATCGAACAAAACTGTGTTATTTAGTTGTGTCTCTTTACATTCTGAGTTGAAATCCTGCCTGGATTGACTTTGACTTTCATCTTTTTGATAAAATAAAGACTAGTCAAGTACTTGGTTGATGTAATCAACTGTACCCTTCCCCACAAACGTTTCAATAGAAATCAATATCTTTAAAAAAAAAAAACACTGGAAATCTTATAAAACTACAAAAAATTTGTGCTAAGGTGTTGTCTAAGATTTCTCTTAAACATAATATGTCCGGCACACTAGTCAGCCTACATTGGCTAACAGTAAAAGAGTGTAAACACTTAAATAACCTAGTTCTGATCAATAAAGTTTGAATACTGGCTACTTATTTGATTGATCTCTTCCAATGATCTTTCATGGACTCTTTCAATTTTTTTACTCAGTAATAGTTAGAAACTGTCATGAGAAAAGATGTATAGAACATTATGACCCCCAAATATAAAATATTAAAAGTATGGTTAATAGATAATTGCAAATCTTGGACAACAAAACAGAACCAAAAAAATCTGCTTTTTTATCCATTCAGAATATTATTTTCTAAATCTGAGATAACTTTTTCTTAATCCTTTTGTTGCCATATGGGTTTTCAATTAATTTTGAAAATAATCAAGAATTTGAAGGGATTTAGTAAGATAACTAACTTCCTCATTATGAAGTTGGTGTTTGGTATATAACTTAACAAAAAGATCTTACATAAAATTATAATGAAAGGTTTAAATTTAAATATGAATACTTTAAAACAAATGGATTTTCATCAAAGAACCAGGGGCAGTTTCAGGTGGGTTAGTATCAAAAGGGTTAATACCTTGCACAAATAAGCAACTTTGAAATTAATCTTAGATTGACAAATAGAGCAAGAACTGTGTTCCATAAATATAATAAGCATCATCATCATTATTGGCAGCATCATCAAGAAATCTAATTTTACTTTTAACTCTCTCCTTTCTTGAATAATTTGTTTTGTTTTGCTTTAAACTTTTATCGCAGGGGACCAGCTGGTGTGAGAGCTCAAGCTTTGGACAAGGATGGCAATTTGGTGGATGATTTTGTATTTGATAGTGGCACTGGTGATATGGCTAAACGGATCCTTCATGTACGTAATGCTCCATCCCCAGCTGCTACATCGTCACTGGCTATTTCGAGGATTGTTGCAGATCAAGTTGACAGTATGATCTATTTATAAAAAGAAACACCTAAAAATCGAAGATTTTTTTAAAAATTTTTGCTAAAAGAATAAATAAAATTATATTTTTTATTGAACTTCTGATGTAAAGTCATTATTGGCAAGATCATCACCATTGTACTTGATTTTATAGTGAAATCCTCTATATGGTAGATAGAGAAATGGCTTAATGGCAATCAAATAAGTGGTCCTAGACCACTGGCTTGTAAAAGTATAAACCTGGTAAGTGTTGACTGTCATATAAGCAAACTGATCCAGTTAGGTTAAAACTGTTAACTTCAGTCAGAAATTTACCTAGAAATGATCATGAATAGCACAGGTATTAGGTTTGGTATCCAACAATGAAACTTCCACTTTAAGCTGTGTATTCAACAATGAAACTTCCACTTTAAACTGTGTATCCAATCTTGATAAAAATAAGGAAGCAATATTAAACTTGATAATATTGAAATATTTATGTGGCGCCAGAGTTATGTAAATTATTTGGTTCTATTTTATAGTTGTTGTTTTTTTGTAAATGGGCACTTGCTATTTTGTACTACAGAATATATATTTATAGATTTAATTGACTGATGTAAACACCTTGTCTCTAGGTACAATAACTTCGTGAATAGAAAAAGAATCAGTTAGATTAGTTTCAGTCTTGTGTTGGGATTGAAACTGGTTTTGGCTGATCCTTCTTTTACTGTCTATGAAGATACTGTATATAGAGACAACATATTTAAATCTATCTATTACATAGTGTTGGCTAAAATCTAAAGATATATTCTATAGTACAGTGTAGCATTGGAACAAAACACTATTAACACACCAGTAATTTATAAATGAGTAGTTTTCTTAATATTTTGATATTTAGTGTTGGAGAGACAGAATTGATAGAGCATCAGACAAAATGCCTTGCAGTATTTAGTTAAAGTCCTTTATGTTCTGAGTTCAAATCCTGCTGAGGTCAACTTTGCCTTTCATCCTTCTGGAGGTCAATAAAAGAAAGTATCAGTCAAGTACCAGGGTCGATATAATCGACTATACCCTCCTCCAAAATCTGGCCTTGTACCAATATTAGAATCAATATTTTAATCATATTGTTCATTTATAAGCTTGAGCCAAAATTAAAAGTAAATTAATTAAAAGTAAATATAAAATTAATGTTTGGAGACAAGAGTTTTACTGCTTCTTGCAATGCAGATTAACAAAATTATTTATAGAGTATATTAGTGCAATTAGATCATCTAAGTTAATCACCTAAATAGTAACTGAGATGTGACTTAACTGTTTGAAAAACTTATCTAACAATAAAGTAGATGTTGTAAACATTGACCTGGAGAAAAAACACCTCATCAAAGATGGCCCAATGAATTGAAGAATGATGAGAAACAAGTTACTATTCAGAGAGGTAAAATCAGGCTTGATTGGACTTTTAGTAGTAGATTCATTACTGTAGTCAAGTAATAAAATGAAGTGGTTACTAAGGAGATTATTTGGTGACTTTATTGTTCTATTGCACCTCAGTCAATAATTCAAATGGAATTTTGAAATATAATAAAAATAATATAGTTTATAATTATATTCAAAATAACAATTATACTCAAAAACCTATATCCCATTTTATAGTTTGTGGTTCTTGAAATTCTTTATAGCAAACAATTCTATCTCCTCGCTGGAATTGTATCATGATATTTTCTAAAGAAATACCACACTCAAAATCTGTTTTGATGGTATCAACTTCATTTTTGAAATGCTTCATGGAAGCTATTTTTCCTGTAAGACAAAAATATACACAGATTGAAACAAAACTAAAATTCTATAATATTGTCAAACACATTCTTTTAAGAGTTGCACGAGTAACATATAGGTCAGGGTCAAAGCCCAATACTATCTTAGTATGATGAGTTTTGCAGGAATAACTTGTAGGTCATAGTTATAATTACACATCTTTATTTCTTTGAACCATATATTATTTCGCAAATACCTCTTAAACTGTCACTAAATGTTTAACTTCATTTTTTTTTTTTAATGCATGAAAGGCAGATTGATGAAACAAAGACTAAGTTAAATGAGATTAGACATTATAAGCACTAATGTTAGACAGAAAAGAGCAACAGGCCTACTGATGAGACTCAACCTACATATTTTTCACTTGCTGGGCAACCGTGTTACCAACTACACTACTGAGAACCTGCCATTCATTGTAATTGTTAGCAATTCCCATGCATCTTGTGCATTTAAAGCTTTGATTCAAATTATCAGATATTCCACTACACATTTTGTGCACCCATTATACAGAGTTCCTGTGCATTCTATTGTTACACACTGTACAAGGCTACTCCCTTATTATTACTAGATTTTCATATTCCTTCTGCTAATTAGTACAACAGTTTCAATATCAGGCCTTTGGTCACAAGTACATTTTCTTAAGTTTGAAATGTCTGCAAAGAGAGTTAGGTCATTCATAGAACAGTTCTGAAAAACATAGAGTACCAAACTCCTTTATAATGAAGAGTAGCAAACTGAGAATAGAACCTTGATTGACACCTACCAATATATTAAAGTTCACTCTATCCTGTATTAGCTATGCGATGGTTCTATCTTCTTCATAACTTGATACATGTATGAAATATATACACACTCACTGGAACAGTATGCTCAGGTCATGAGACAATGGGAGAGACTCTCTGCAATCGCTTGCCCTACTAGAAATAGCAACCAATTTTCCATCAAATCACACCTTACTCTCTTAAAAAAGAACACATAGGAGAATGTATTCCTAGATAGATGGGATGGTTATAGCTTGAATGCCTTTGATTATATGGCTAAATAACAACAACAGCTGGTATGGATTGGATGCATGTAAAGTTGCACACACTTTCTGTGTTCCACTAGCAGATTTGTACTACTTGATACAATTCCTACCCATACAAATATCAATGCAAGTAAGAGAGTAATATTGTTAAGTAAAACTACTCAATATTAACTCCTTTGATAAATATTATAATTTTCCCATCTGAAACTATGCAATAAAAATGTAGCTGATAACTGATTACTTGAATTCATAATTACAGCTTACCATCATAAATGACCTCATCATTGTGCAAAATTTTGAATTTCAAATTCTTCATCAGTTTTCCTTTTGTACAAAAACAACCAGCAACTGGTAGTTTCTTCTTGTTTACTGTCACGTGAAACATTTCTATAATATTAGCTTCACCTGAAATATTAAACAAATTCAGAGATCTTAACTGAACAAATGAAACTTTGTTAAAAAATATATAAACAATCTTCAAAACTGTTTTAACTGTTAATTATCCCCACTGTAGGGAACAATATAAAACCTTTCTATGATCTTACATTATCTCATCTGTGAGGCCCAACATTCTCTAATCTCAATTAAACACTTCCTCTCAAGTCATTCATGGGTAAGAGATCAGATAAGACACGCAGTGTTCACAACTGTTGATATGATTAGATTCCTGATGGAGACCTGTTAGTTTACACAGCAACACTACTACTAATAAATACCCATATTTATGATGTATACTAACTTTTGATTACTTTTAATTGCCTTATTGAACCAGCTGATACCCAGTCATAGTTAGGAATGGTAGCCTTGAAAGAGATAACATCTTACATTTCCCAGGATAATTAATAAAAAAAAAAGTCAATTAAGTGGACTGAATGAGGTAACCTAGTGGCGGCTAGGAACCGAATCCTATCCCCGAGGCAAGTTTATTTCACTTACGCAATTAACATCCACAGAAAAGACATGAGCCAGTGAGGGAATCTCCACGCAATCACTCAAATTGCTAAAAATTGCAGTCAAAATCTTCCTCAAATCAGAACGAACGAACGAACGAACGAACGCACGAACGAACGAACGAACGAACGAACGAACGAACGATTTCACACAGTTGACATGATTCGATATATCAATAACCTATTAAGTTTAATTTACAGACACAGATTTTACAGATTTTATTTTCAGAGTAAGGTAAAAAATGTGTAGAAAGAAATGATTCGAATTTGGGTTCAAGTTTTTTTTCGCGTTTTAACTTATTTTTAATCGATATGCTATTTTAGATTGGAAATAAGCTAGAATCGATATTCATTAAAGCTGAAATCGATACATGAATTTATTACTTTATTGAAATTCAATTCAAGCACAAATTTGATTTTTGGCTTTTAAAATCTGTTCCAATCGTTCCCATCCTTCGATTCCGATTTATGAAAATGTCTTAGCTTTATCAAAATAAAATTTCAAACTGACACTCACCACACTTAAAAAGAATTCAATTTAAAATTCCTCTCTCTTAGCAGAAAGTGATTAAACAGACGTTGATTGGTATGATTAATGCGGAAAGAACTTAAATCAGAATTTCTTTTCGTTATTTTAACTGTCGATCGAACTTACCAAATATCGAAGAAAGAATTTCGAAGAAACGAGAAATCAAATAACTGAATAAAATATGTGCTATTTTAGTGTGTGTGATGCTTCACATATTCATCGAAGCGAATAATACTATCATACATTGAAGGTAATGAAAGAAATTCCATTTCCACACAGGTGTTTAATAACATTTGAAGTGTAAATCCACTTAGAAAAGGCTCATATTTTGTTACACATTCATTTGGAACAACTGTATGTTTAGCAAGTGGGATATGGGGCATTATGTTGATGACGAAAGCAGTCTACATTTATCAAATCAATAGGATATTTGTTGCGGAATGGCATTTAACGCTGTTTCGTTTAAAAATACGGAAATCGACTTCATAAGTTTTTTTCTTATTTTCATTATATATATATACATATAACACAAACACCATGAGAATAATCCAGTTATGGGCAAAACGCGTTAGAAGATATTGATTTACGTAGATATCAATAATGTCTTTGATATCTCCCAAGTAAACCACATTCATTAATATTTTTATGTTTAATAACACAATCTGGCATTCTCCAGTATTCAGCTATTTAATTACATTTGTAATGGCTGAAATCCAAAGAAATCTAGTTTCTATGAAGAATAAAGATGAAATAGTGGAAAACTGGATGGCATGCTGGATAACAGCTTATATAAGACTTATGGTGAGTGCTTTAAAGCAAAGCATAAAGACCACGAGTTAACGAAGGAGCCTTTATGCTGTCACTCGACCTGCTAGAAATAGCAGCCAAATATCCTTGCAATCTCACCAAACCGTCTTAAAGACAGGAAGGACATATTGCACAAGGTAGTCTCTGATATACAAAAAGATGGGATAGTCGCTGAAAGACCCTTGATCTTAGATCTGCTCTATCAGAGCTTACATGAACGCTCAACAACAACAACAACAGCAACAGCTGCAACAATACAATAACGACCAACCGAGTATATGGCGGTTTCGATTCTCGAAAGTTTCATTTTATTTTCTCTCATATAGCAATTCAATATGTCTTTCCTAACTCCGACAAGACAAATATTGGGAAGTTATATCTGCTTCTGTTTGAAAAGTTTTTGATGTCAGATTTATTTTCAGCATGAATATTTTTCTGCTTTGTTCAGTTGCGGTCATTGTGGTTTAGACGCAGGTCAGTCCTGATTGGGCAGATTTATGGTCAAAAGCGTTCCAGCCATGATCATTCCGTCTATTAGTATACCATGGATTATATTGTTTTCCATTTTTATTACTATTGAGTGTGATTTGAGGGAGTTTTGGCTGTAATTTCTAGTAGGTTGAGTGACAACGTAGAGGCTCCCTTCAAAACACGAGTGAAGCCAACCTTCACTTACTGATCTTGTAAAAAGTATGAGCATTTAACTCCCCATTTTCCCGCCTGTAAAATGTAAGGCTTTGTAACTAGTTAAAGAGAAACCCCTATTGATTTCTTATATTGGAATTTGGACACTAGTTTGGTGTGTGTTTGGAGAGTGGTCGATGCATCTCCTTATGCATACGCGTGATACTTATTTTATTAACCTCGGATGGATAGAAGACTAAGTCGACACCAAAGGGATCTGAAATCAGAACGGAGAGTAGCAAAGCTAAATAATAAAATGCATTACATCGAATACTCTGGTACTATTTTTGCCATTCAACCATCCTACTCACATTCATAATATTAGTAAACAACTATGAAGTAAAAAAAAAAATGTAAGAAATGAACACAGAAACAAAAACAAAGTTATGTCTAAAAACACACTGCAGACGATCAGAACGACCTGTCAGGTTAAATATATCTGTAAAGAGGCGGTGTAAATATGTTGTTAAACAGCTTAAAGCTGTGTTGTTTCTTTTCTTGCTCTGTGACGTAGTACTGTACGTGCTTAATATCTATAGTTCAAAACAAACAAGTATGTTTTTATTGTTACAGTTGTATCTCTATCAGACCGATCACAATAGTAAGACACCCAGTTACTGAGACTATGCAAACAGGACTTTCGTGCATACAAATACGAAATGGTAAACGGTGAAATAATACGCGATAAAGAGGAGGTATATTATCCTAAAACAGAATATTCTTAGACTCTTTTGGAACTCTTCGGCTTTGTTATTTATTCAGTCATCAAAACAACCAAAGTATAATTGTCTCCTTCATTTGTATTAAAACAGTTTTTAGCAGAATGATTTACTATGTCACCTTTTCAGGATTTTTTTCTATTTTACACTTATTGATAAATACATGGTAACATTGTTTAGATACTTCACCAAGCCAACAATATTCTTTCTTAAAAGAGAGGTGGATATTGTTGTGCATAGCAGTAAGTTATGGAACAACAGAGTTCGTGAGCTGATTACTTGGTAGATGAGTTATATATACCATTTATATCACATTTGCCTTTGAGAAAGACGTTTAATCCTTATACAAATCTAAGGGAGTTATTACTCGTTTCCGTGTTAAGCATATGAAATGCAACACCTCCCGGAGTGAACGCTAGGCTATCGGAAGTAATTTGTCCATTAAAGCCTGATACATATTCCTCACAGAAAGTTGAATTGAGACAATATAGATTCAAGAGTCTTGAAACAACAAAGCCTCAAAACATTATAACTACACGTATCAAGGAAATGATCTCACATCACTACACCTTCCCAACCCATAAATATTACACTGCTAAAACCACCAAACATTATATAAATGTTAGACCTCTTAATTGATAATGACATTTCATGTTGTCCACACATTTATAACATTGTCAAAACTTCCTCTTTAGAGCCAGAAAATAATTCAGCCATGATCTGATCAGTTGATGATTCTCTATAATGCACATGTGCAACTCAGCGTAAAGTATTGCTCACATATACGGGTAATGCTGCTTCTAGACATTTTAAGTTTCTAGACTGCATAAAAAAGGCCATCCACCTGATTGGCAAATACCTTACTCACCAACATGTTATAACCACTGGCTTACAGATTCGCTGTTTCCTTTCTCTCTGTCCCTTCTACCGCTACTACAATGCCTTATACTCCTCTGAACTAGTAAGCTTTAAACCACCTCCATCTAAGCCACTCGTTATACTCGTCTGCCCACCATTCGTAATGGATAATATAACTCACAGTAAAAACTTGTAAATTTAGTGGAAGAGTCACATTATCTACAAAAATCATAGGAAATGCCCCTCTGACTAAAAAATAACTAAAAGAATATTATAAATAAATAACAGAAAACAGCATAAAGAATAAATATATGACACAACTAGTAGATATATAACAACTGTGATCTGCTATAATAGTCAGCTGAGCATCATACAGCCAGAAATAAGGCACAGATGAGTTCAATAAACGACCCTATCTCGATTTTCGGTGAAGCTAGTTTAATTCATTTCGTTTGCAATGCCGTTTGGAAAGTCACGAACGTCAAAATATCTGAGCTCCCTTCTTTAGTGTATACGTAGGCTGAAGTAAGCGATCAATCTAACTTCTTTCATTCGTAGCATATTTTTGCTTTCATTGACGCACACTGAAGATTTTGAGTATATATTTACCACGAATATAATGGTTTCCGAATGCCAACTTCATCAGCAATTTAAAATGTTTTACCTTAATATGGTTAAATATATTTATAGCACAGTAAATTATGAAAGACGAAGGATTTGAACCCACTGAGCCTAGTTTCGCAATCAACCCTATTCATCATTCTACTATTCAGTCAAAATTTCCTGAAATCTCCAGGCAAAAATACTCAACAGCTGTTAGAGTCAATTACTGGAGATTTATATGGTTTTGTATTATTAAAGAATAGCGTGATCGATTGATACATTTCTGCAAATCTTAAAGTCTTTGTTCAAATATCTGGAATAACAATTAAAATTAGATTTGACTCGATTGCTATAATAAAATCCGGGCCTTCAATTGCTTGTTTGAGAGAATAAAGATAAAAGTAGTAGGTGATGGGTATACTTAATTCTCAAGTGTACCACACTACAAAACAAAACAAAAAAATACTGGGATAATTGGAATGAGAAAATGAAAATGAAGAATGTACTAGCATTATCTTTTGTGAATCTCAGCCTGTGAGCAATGGAATAATTCATTAAATTTTCAATAATATTTTTTTTTCGAATATTATCGATTTTAAATAATTCCTCGAATAATTCACTTCTTTGTAAAACTAATATCACTTTGTCCTCCATAATATATAGTTATATGCTAACTTGTATAAAATTGCAGCCGGAAGTATCCCAGTACAATTTTTATTATTTTCTGTTTTATCTAACACAGAAATTTTCTCCAGGTGAAAGTAAGTAACTAAACTATCAGGAATTAATAATCAATTTGTTCCAAAGTTTGGCGTCTACTTGTCGGTTGAGATATAACAATTTAATTCGATTGAAATATAATAAAAGAAAAAAAAACATCTTGTGCAGTCTCACTAGTATGCTAATATGTTTCTAATTTCATTTCAAATTAAAAGCCAATTATAAAGCAATGTACAGTTGAAAGTGATGGATGTCAACTTCGTTACAAGTTCCTTTTTAGATTAGGTGTGAATGCTATTTATTTACATAAAATAGTTCTAAATTGCCGATGCCCACCATAATAACGTGGTTATTGTTGTTGTTTAACCCAAATTCAGTCCTGGCATTTTCTAGATTTGAACTTCTTTATTGTTTTGACGGTAGGGTGTTATATGAAGGAGATTTGGTTGATTTTTCTACTAGGTCGCGTGACACCGTTGAGTCTCCCTCGTTAGCTCGCAGACATGGTTATATTTGCAGCAAGATGATAAAGAGATTTTGTCCACAAGATTTCGAATGCCAGTTATCTCTCTGTGGCAATAATAATAATAATAATAATAATAACAATAATAATAATAATGAGGGAAAAGAGAAATACAAAGTAAGCCACGCTGATTTTTCGGGGGTGAGATTTTTCAAAATTCTTTTTTCTTGTGCCGGCTCCGGTCAGCAAAATTTGCATTATTGTTTTCCGGAGGTGATCAGGCAACTGCTGAAGAAATTGCATCCGACTTTTGTTCGTGGAA
>JAYRBU010001518.1:10219629-10231978 GCA_036023795.1 Vulcanoctopus hydrothermalis
ACAGTTTTGTAACACATCTGTACATGGTAATGATAATAATAATAATAATAATAATAATAATAATAATAATAATAATGACAACAACAACAATACTTCCGCAAATCACTGAGGCTCATAAAATTGGAACTTATCAATGAACTGAGAAGTTTTAAGTGGATAAATGATGACTTTCTCCTAGATAAGATATCAGTCTTATAAGTGAACAGGAGTATAAAGAATTATATCCTGTCCACAAATCCAATGAATTGCCTGCAATGGATATGAATTAATGATTCATGAGCTTTTAGTCCAGTTTCTTATCCACATATGCACATTTCATCTCTATTTTGTGATGATGATGATGATTCTCCCGATGGATTCAGTATGAGAGTTTATAGCATCTTAGTTAATTCCCTTAGCTCGGGTAACACAATGATTACCAATGAGTAAACTAGTTAAGAAAAACATTGAAGATGAAAAAATATATATATACAATTTTTGAAAGCAAGTTGTGAGAAAGAAGACAATAAAAACTAGAAAAGTTGGTTTTGTTTTTGTATTTACAAAGTTTAGGTGTGCAATCAACCAACAACCTATTGTTGGAGTTCCATTGTTTTGTACTGAAATAATTCAGTGAAGAGACATCAGTGAAAAACATGGACAATTACTTTTGTTCAAAAATACTAGCTTTATGCAAGAAAAGATTTGGTGTTTAATAATAGTAGCATTGCAAAGCTGAATAAGAATGGCTGGAAGCAGAGAGTGAGTGCAGAGACAGCAAAAATAAATGAATAATGCTATGCTATCATTTGAAGAAGTTCTTTAATAGAACACAATGATATGCAAGAAATGGGAATATTTTAGCGCTATATAGTGAGTCAAAAATGAGTTCTAACAGCAACGATTTAGAAAAAATAGAATGTATTTGATAATTTCCATTTGGACATGAGAGATAAAACTGTTATATCTAATTTTAAACTTCATGAAGATTGAGACAAGAATCACAGAATAGAAATTTTGGCACCAATTTTTTCTGGTTTTTACTTTCTTGCTAAGCAAAACTTGACTAAAGGCCTTCAAGCCTTTATTTGTTTATATACACAATGTAAGCAAAAGAAAAACCAAACAAAATAGAGAGCAATAAATAGTCTTATGAAAAGACTTACAAAATTCCCAAATAACAAAGCCCAAAAATTGGTAAAGGTGCATCAGGTCAATCTCCAAAATGGGAAATTTTACATTTTTTTATAAAGCAGAATAAATATTTTACATTTTTTTTTTTTTTGTCGTGCCATGGAGGAATGGGAAAGCCCAGAGTTTAATATATATGTTAATATGTTATTATATGCATATTTTTAATAGATAAGATATATATATATTTTAATCAGACTGACAAATATTCACCAGGACAATAGAATTTCCGTTTGCATTAAGTTCTATTTTTTTTCTATTCAGTCATGGATTATTAGCTAGGTTTACCCAGCTATATTTAGTTCTATAACAATTATGTACAATCCTGGCAAACATGAAATAGGATAGCTATGTTTACTGGTCCATTCATTTTCAGAACAGGTTGGAGTATAATGAAAGAAGGGGGAAAGGCCCTGCAGATAAATATAAATCAGAATGGTTAAGAGTGTTCTATATTTTGATTCACCATTATTATACTTTGAATGGAAATATTAACGGTATGAAATAGAAACAGAAGCTATTGAATGAAATTGGGAGGAAGTAGGTTTTAAATAGGAACAAGGTCCCAGAACAGTTAATAGTAATGAAATAAATACGGTTCTTTCTTAAATTCATATTATAATTTTTTTTACAGATATGCAGAATTATATTTCATTTAGATTTCTCATTACCAGTAAGGAAAAAAAATGTTATAAATTATAAAAGCGGGGGGGGGGGGAAGAAGGAAGATATGGTGGGGCCCACAATGTGTGGAATTCAATAGGAAGATTTATAGTGAGACTAACATTAGAGGAATATTTTGTATTTTGGTTGAAAATATATACACAAACAGATGCATGTGTACATTGTGAATGTTTTGAACAACATTCACAAAATTAGCAATGATGAACAAACAGCAATTGAAAATATCTTTTGAAAAAAAAAAAGACTTTCCATTAATTTTTTTCTTTTAATAAAACAATAGAGATTGTTTTGTCTTAATGGTTTTAAAATATGCTGTAACATGTAGAGTAGACAAAACTGAATTGATATCCTCTATAACACATGTAGATTAGAGATGTCTGCATGAATGATAGATATAGTGTATATGTGACATGAAAAACAGTCATGTCTGAGAAGCTCTATGACACATGTACTACATATATACCACATGTGCCATGAAGAGCAGATATGTTTGCATGACTGAAAAAATAAGGTGTTTCAAACTCAAAATAAAGAAATAGGAATGTGTGTGCACATGTATATATCCACAGCCATCTCTCAAATTCGAGGATGACCTAGTACAAGCATATACAATGCTTTCGCTAAGGGTTTTAGGTGCCCATGCAGTCATAGACACTCTCTCAGCCCTCCCACCATTGACTTCACTGCCCCAGTCCACTCAGCTGAAAATGAGTACCAGCAGCAGCAGCCCACTCTCCCTCCAGCTGTCACATTCTCTGTGTATGTGTATATATATATAGTGTAATAATAGCAAACAGAAAACACATTTACACAGTAGAACAAACAAAATCAGATGCATCTCTAGGCCCCCATTTATGTGCTGGGCAGCTATCCCTACACTGATTAAGTGTGTCTCATTTAGCTCTGTTGCTGGCACCACCAAACAGACAAACAAACAAAAAAACCCAGATGGATATTAATTAAAGTGCATGCAACATATTTATGAAAATTAAATTACGCTGTATACAATACAATACCAATCTTGTATACTGGAATATACAGTGGAGTTTTGAGGTAGACTGCATTAATACATATATTGGCTAGCAATATGTATTACCTCCATGCCATGAGCTAATGCAGAAGCCTCTTTGTGGTTGCTTGACTTGCTAGAAATACCAGTCAAATCTCTTTCATATCACATCATAAAATAACAAAAATATAGTGATGGTCCCATCTAGAATGCTTTTGATCATAAGTCTGCTTGATTAGGGCTGACCTGGGGTTAAACATCACACTCTATGCCATTGGCCTACCCCACCAAAGGTATTCAATAACAAAAATAAACCCTCAAGTAAATATTTACTACAAATCACAACACTCGCAAGGTGTGAAATTTCAGATGTATAGAAGGACTGAACTTGTTTCCAACTATTAAACAATTGTTTTACTGATGTCTTTGGCTGAACAAAATTTAGCTGAATGAAGTGTACTCAATAAGTAGATGTACCATATAATGGTATAAAATTGATACTATTTATTGAAAGCACAATTAACTAAGAGATATTCGAACAGCCATTCTTATAGAATATTCCCAGTTTGAGTCATTAGAAGATATTTAAAGCATTTAAAATTATTTTGGTATAAAAACCCTTTATGAAGGTATAAGCGAACTAGATACAGAGAGAGAATGAATGTCCATTTAGGTTAGCATCATAGACTTTTTTGGTGTAATATATGCTTATGCTTATAAAGAAAAAAATAATTATATCAATTTGATTAATTATTGTTTTTAATTAAACATCTATTTTATTAAATAGGAAAAGTTTTCAGTGGGGTTGAAAGCAAAAATTACAACACATATAACAGCATGTCATCTTTTGAAGTGGGAATTGAAATAAAACACTTTAGGAATATGAATAGGCAGAAAACACACACATCCAGAGGCTGGCTGGGTGACTAATAAACAAACTCATAAACCCTTGATTGTAAACCCTGGTTTAATCCACCACCACCAGTTTTTATTTCTGCTTTTCCATGCTGGCATGGGCTGGACGAGATTTTTTTGAGGCAGTATTCTACTGTTGGATGCCCTTCCTGATGCCAACCCTTACTTATCTTTTAAGTATTGGACTTATTCCACTGATCTTTACCTGTCAAACTGCAGGACATAAACAAACCACACCAGTTGCTTAAGTGATGTCAACATGAAAGGCATATGCAGACACGTACACACACATATATGATGGGCTTCTTCAGTTTCAAGCTACCAAATATCACTCACAAGGCATTGGTCAGCCCAAGGCTTTAGTAGAAGACACTTGCACAAGGTGCCATACAGTGTGATCAAACCCAAAACCATGTGGTTGTGAAGTGAACTTCTTAATGACACAGCCATGCTTGCACCTACAGCTAATTACTATAAGGCTAGAAATTAATGAACTTGTTCAACCTCAGGGTATCAGGATGGGGTTGGGTGCAGAAACCCATCCAACATAGAAACACGAAATATAATAATAATTCTGCCCTCACGTAAGTGTAAATGTCTGTATGGTTGTTTGTTTGTTGGGCAAAGATAAGGAGGTAGTGAAATGCAGTAGCCCACAAACTACCGACTCAGTCATTAGTTCAAAATCTTCCTACAGCTAACAATGTGTGAGTATTACCTACCTTTCATATAAAACAGTCACAGCTAGCTGAGCTATTAACATGTTCTGCACATCAAAAATATGAAGGTTCATATCCCATCACAGTATTGTACTGCGTCCTTGACAAAGTTACTTAACAGCTGTATGTAGGTACCATGAAAAGGTTCAGATCATTGCAATACAAGTAGAAACACTTTATAACAAATGTTTCATTAGTTTGCAGTGCTGAGTTCAAATCCTCTCATGGGCCAAGAAAAGACAATGGCCAACCATCCTCCTGTGAAACACTACATCAAGACTAAATGTTCAGTGAAGCCCTAACAACTCATTAGAATACAGAAGATTATATTTACTCTTCCCCACTATACAGTAGATATCCAAATGCCTTTACTTTCAAAACCATCCAATCCATACTATAAAACAGATATAAAATAATTGTAAAAAAGTAAACATACACAAGTCTGTTTCCCACTGGCAGGACAGGATCCCCGACACTGACGTGCTCTAGCAAGCCAACATCCCAAGCCTGTACACTCTCTTGCAGATAGCCCAAGTGAGATGGGCTGAGCATGTCAGTCACATACCAGATCACTGCATCCCAAAGCAGCTCCTGTCAGGGAAAGCGCACTGTTGGGGAGCAAAAGATAAGGTTCAAGAACTGCTTAGAAGCACCTCTAAAAGAGCTGAACATTGTGGGAGTTGTTTACCATAAAACCAACACAACTGGCACAGTCTGATTCACAATGCTGCTGCTGAAAAGAAGTGTTCACTCCGTGAAGCTAGAGCTACCAGTACCCCAAGTGCTCCATTTTCTCATAACTGCCCTTTATGTGGGGGAGGACTCCTTGCCAAGATAAGCCTTATCAGCCACCTCTGGACCCACCAGACCAGACATACAAGCTGATCCTGAGTCATCTTCGACAGCAAAGGACGAACATTTGAGAGTGTGTATATTTCAAAGTAATGTTGATAACACACATTCAATACATATATATATTTTCACTATTGGTAAAACTATGAGATGTGGAGGAGGAGGAAGAATCAGACTATAATTAATACATCTCTTGAATCAACTGCAGTATAAGACTGATATTTTATCGAACATGGAAAGATAAAAAGACACAGTCAAACCAGGGTAGGATCTCAACTCACAACATAGAAAGACAAAAGTAAATACTGAAAATCATTTGTCGGGAAATCCAACATTGCTGTCAACTCGCCACTATTCAAGCCAACAAAGAAAACTATGTGGTCTCTCAACAGCAGCCAAATCTCCCTCAACTCATATCCTACCAGTTTAAAAAAAAGGAAGTAAACATTTGATAATGTAGTCTTGGTTACATTATGTTAGAAAAAAAAAGATGCGTTGGTCACAGCTGGAATGCCTTAGGTCATAGATCTGCTCAATCAGGGCTGATTTGAGACTAAATAACCCATCACTGTTCTACTAATAATAATTAGGCATATTAAATGCATCAGTTTTACTGCTTTCGGAGGACATGCAAAGGTTATGAACATAGCCTCTTCCTCCAGAATAGACTGCAAAAAACCCCCCAAAAATCTGATTCTAAGTCAGATGTAAAATAACTTTAAAAAACATTGTCTCAGTATTAAGATATGTTTAAATGCTCATGTATGCATGTAAGCAGATGTATTTATACCTCCATTTATTTAGATGTACACACACACACACATAAAATTTACATGTTTATATATACAAATGTTATTCCCAATGTATAAGGTTATTACCTACTTTGGTTAGTTAATTTTAACTATTACGGTAATTTACATTCTAAATAATAAAGCTTTTAATTTATTTTTTTTCACTTAATAATTTTAAATTTTTATCTTCTTTCTCTACATAACAATATTTAGTTTTTAAATTGTAAAGATTTTATTCTTGTGAAAATAAATTGTATTGTATTCAATTTATTATATTTGACTTACTTTTCATCATAGACACTATTTTTAGTTTTTATATTCATTTTTCCAAGGAAGCATGGATGGGGTAGCTGTGAAAAATGTGCATATTATAGGAAGAATTGTGTTTACAGCTGTGTGCCCTTCCTTACTGTTAACTCAACAATATGTCAGAATGAGGTAAACGTACTTATGAACCTTGTCACGGCTCATAATTATGCAGTCACTTGACATGCTAAAAATAGCAACCAAATTTCCCATATCACACCCTACTGTCTTTAAAAAAAAAAAGGACATATTGGATAATGTAGTCTTCGATACACCTGTCTGGGGGGAAAAAAAGGAGGGGAGTCATGCCGAGAATGCCAGGGGCTGACATGGGCTAAACAACAACTTGGCCAAGGATAAAACACAATAATTGTAGTAGTAAGGTTTGAATTCAGGATCAGATCATCAATAACTGTAATGCCATTGTGTCTCATAGACTGTTCAACAGACAGACAGATAAAATTCAGCAGCTATCTGAAATTGAACTGTTTATATTTTGGTGAGATTATCTTTATAAGATATGAAAAATAAAAGGTAGTACAAGACCTGTCATTTGATCATCCAAGTAGGTTTAGTTAGAGGACCCCTGAGATTCTAAAGGGAGAAACCCTTGAAATAAGATATGTCAAAGGGTGTATCTAACTCTATATAGCACACACTTCAAATAGAAATAGATGAACACCACATCAGCTTCTTGAGGTGGGCTTCTATTTGAGATTGATAAAAATTGTCAAACGTATATTCACATCTTTCAACAGAGACAAGACATATGAATGAGAAATTATGGGTGAATTTTGACAATATTGACTATCAAATCTCTTGCTAGAGTATGATTTTTTAAATTGTTGAAACTAATATTTAGCTGTTGGGAGTACATTCAGTATTGACTCCGTAAGTGATATGCTGGGACATACAACACCTGTCTTTCACAGCAGATTTGGCACATACTACCAATAGTTAGAACTGAGCATGAAGAGTTAAATGTCTGGCAGAGACACAAGAAAACTCACAAACATTGACATGCTGTCTAGTCAGACATGACCTGGGCCAGTGGTGGCCTTCACTTATTTTAGGATCGCTATATAGGAATGATCTTTAAAAAAAAAGGTATTTCATAATAGGATGTCTTAAGCATTAGTTATGAGTAGAAGGTAAAAATGATATTGAGCTCTTCATACCTTCCCTAAGAGAAATGCATAAGGTGATTAATGCAACATAGAATTTCAACAACAAAATCTTTGTTTTCTTTCAGCTGAAGATTACAAGAAGCAAAGTTTGAACTACTAGTCAGTTGTTCAGTGCCCTACCACCTTTAAAAAGGGGGACACATTGGATAATATAATCCTCCATATACTATGTCTGAAAAAATAGGACGGGATAGTCACGACTGGAATGCATTTGATCATAGGGCTGCTCAGAAAGGACTATGAGCTAAATAACAACTTTCTAACCTCGGCTCTTTTCTCCAGTCGTAATTAAAAATTGGATCAACAGGGGGTGCCACAGATTAAGATACATAGAATGTGGACAGCTGTAATTGAAAAAAAAAAAAATATTGCAAGACCCTGCCGTGTAAGGGGCCCCGACATTCATCTTTTAACTAATAAAAATAATTTTACCTTTTCTCTCTCACTCAACTTTGTCACAATAAATCCAATTTAATTTTAATTCAACATTCCATAAAAGATATCCTGACGCCAAGTCACAATCTCTACAAATAATATATTCTTAAACTCGGGACTCGATACAGTGGAGCATTAACATTACCTGTTCTTGTAGATAAGATAAGATAATTGGTTATTAAGAATTATAATATATTAAACTAGAAGCCGTTTCTTAGCTCGCATTCAAATATTGTATTATGATTTTAGTTGCATTCCAGTCAAATAAATAAAGTGCAAGGTCAAGTTTTGGTGAATCTATATTTCAGAAAGTGTGATGGTATGGTACTACACGTTGACCAAAACAATCAATAAACTACAATGTCAATATTGTGGAACTATTTGAATTTTAGCTTTTGTTGCTTCCCTCCCACCTCTTATTTAAAGCGTGTTGGGTTAAGCAAAAAATGTGCAGGAATAAATATTCCTAACTAGGATTCACATGTAAATAAGTGGATAAAACATTTACAGCTGTTAGTTGGGAACAGAAAACTGAAATAGCCATCCACAACCTTGTAAGGGTTGTCCCTTTATGACTTCAACTTATTTTATCTGTTTTGGGCTAGTTTTCTGTGCGTGTGTGATGGGTTAAGTAAAACAGTATTTTTACAAACTGAATAATTAGTTTGAAAATATAGTAACATGTATACTTACAGAATACTATAAATTATATTTCTACCGATGCATAACTGTAATGTGTTCTAGAAGTGATGTAAGGAGCGGCACACCGCTTAAATACCCGCTTGATACCGCCTCTGTTGAGATAGAGAACAATGACAGCGGAACAGGCTACGAAAGCAAATATAATATAAGAGGTTTCCAGGTGAACCCCGTTGCGCTTCTGACATTGCAAGTCCGATTCTTGCAGACTGAGTACCTGCCTGCCCTGGTACGAGTCTTTGTAACTATAAAAACATGTAACATTAGCTATATCACCGACTTTATCTTGGTTCTTTGTTAACCATTCATAGAAGTCTTTCAAATAACAACTGCAGCTGTAGCTGTTGTGGCCGAGCCGTAAATCTGTAATATAGGGCATGGACTGGTTGAATTGGGTTACAAAGGAGCCAACTAGAATGCCATTGTAAGAGAGATCTAACTGTTCGATGCTATATGTACACAAATCCAGGTGAATCTCTATTAAATAATTATGAGATAGATTTAGTTTCTTCAGAGATTCCATGTTACACAACATATCCATAGTATCGTTGGTCAATACTAAAATGTCATTATTAGACAGATTAAGCTCTTCCAGTGTTGTGCTGGTCTTGTTTAAAATGTACGGTAAACGGATAAGGTACTCGGAGCTCTCAAGGCCACTCCAACTGGCTAATGCATTGTCCAGGTCGAGGATACGAAGTTTGGTCAGCCCTTCAAATACTCCAGTATGGCTAATATCTAAAAGTTTCCAATTATTATTATGCAGTATTAATGTCTCTAGTTGTGGTAGACAATGAAATGTTTTGCCGTGGATCTTTCTGATGTTATTGTTGGATAGATCTAAGTATTTCAGAGCAGAATACTTGTGTCCAGATGTATTATGGGCACATGCTCCGAAGAGGTTAGCCGGGAGGTCAGTTAGATTGTTGCCACTCACTACCAGACTTTGTACAGTATGTGGCACGAATAAGAAGAAACTAGCATTGGTAAAGCCAGTAGCTATACATTCCACACTGGTTACATTACATTGGCAGCTGGATAGTTTAGCTGGACATTGATAAGTAGTTTTACTGTTATTATTCATATTTGTTGTACGTTCCATAGTTGTTACCTCCAAGTTTGCTTTCACACTGGCGTCAACTAAATCCATTTGCCAGACAATCACCATCGCAGGGGCAGCAAATATATACCAAATCAGAAAATTAGCCATTTTCAGAAGAATTATTTTCCTTTACTTTGCTTTGTTTTATCAACGAGAAAATTCAAAATTTATTCTACAATTTATCTTTACGAAATTATGTCACAAGGAATGAAAATATACCTTAATCAGAACTATCTACTGAATGAAAAGGTTTTGTTAAAAAGTAAGAAAGTGGAGTTGAGATAAACAATTAAATCGGATAGGCTCCGATGCTTTAAATTTTATATTTAATTAAATCCAGGATTTTTTTTTTCACATGGAAATGATACGAATAGAAAAAATATCATAGAAAGTACAAAAAAAAAAAAATGGATGATTAATTTTCTGTTTGTGAATTATTGCCAAGTGCGTTGTGAAGAAAGTGAGATACGGAGCTGAATAAAGTGGGTTTTAGGAGTTATTGAAGTGGTCATTGTAAGTTTTGCGGTTCAGGTGGGAAGTTGCACATCACACAGGAAAGAATTAAAACGGGTCGTGTAGTATTGACGAATAATTCCAGAAATATGGCACGTCAAGCTGCGACTCTTCCTATTAGCTTCAGTTTATCAGTTAAGTTCATTCAATCTGTTTGAAATCTATTTAGTGACTGTCTGCAAGTGGGGATGCAGAAAGTTTGAAGACAGTAGCATAGGGTGAGCAGCTTAACAACTACTTATTCAACAGCAGGGAGACGAAAGCTTTCAATGGCTGTTCCGCACTCATAATTTTCCGACACATAATTAGCTATTAAAGAATTAAAAATGTTTTTGGGGGGAAGTAGAAAAAAAAACCCAGTAAATATTATAAGTGCAATTTAATTTAAAATTAAGATGAAAACTTAAAGTAAACATGTTTCATAAATACGAGAACATCTACTAGTATAAAAATCTATATATATATATATATATATATACACATTATATATGTATTAAGCTTATATAGATATTTATAGTTTACATTATAAAGTAGTAAATGATAATGTCATCTAGCTTTAGAATAATATTTATAACAAAACACAGTGAGTCGTTAGATATAGAAATATAGCTGCAAGAAAAAGTGCAGTAAGACGGTAGTATGAAAGTTAAATAATCATCCAATCAGAGAGCTCCATACAATTATGTCCGATGCACTGTTATCGTAGGAGCGGGATTGATGACGAATTCTTTTCACACATATTTTCAGGTAAAATTTTCTTTTGGTTGTTAAAGAATATTTCTAAATATAAAAATGCAATCCATACAAACTATTTAACGTGTATTAGTGAGATAGAGTATGTGTTCATGTTGTGTTTGTTGTTATAGTGGAGTTGGGTATTCTCTTGGCACGGAGATTACAAGTGGTCGTCCATCTTGCTTTTCTTGCCTCCTTCCAGGGAAGATTGACTCAAACAACGAGACCACTCTTCACTAGCTTTCCACTTGCCTCCTTCCATAGAAGATTTACTCAGACAATGAAATCACTCTCCACTGGCCTTCTGCTTGCCAATCACTCCAAACAACTCTAGTTTCACATTACTTTTCTCAGTCACAAACTGACCTTACAGACAATATTCTATATTTATTGTACACCCCCATTATGATCGACACGTCTATGACAATTGACATCGGTTCTCTATTCTCACATCTTTTACTAAACAACGAAATAACAGCTTCGAGATATGAAATCTCTTTGTGTCGTGTTTATTTTTTCAACGAATTGTCTAATATATTTTCCTTAGTATGAGTTACGTATTGTTATGGCGATTTCAAAATCCTTCTCAGCTATGTATTGTACTGCTTCACAAACGAGTCTAGTTTTATTTTGATGTCATCATGTCATCTTACCTCTTTTTCAATGGATCCTGAGAGAAACGGTAGAGCTTCAAAGTAAAATGCCTTACAGTATTCCATTTTGTCCCCCTACGTTCTGAGTCTAAATCCCGTCGAGTGCGATTTCGCTTTAAATCCCTCTACGATTGATACATTTTAAGTACTCATATTGAACTTGATTCAATCGAATATACCTTTACACTTGTGCCTCGTAAACCATTATTAATATATTATTTTTGCTGAGCTAGTTTGACCTATCATTTTGATTAACACACTTGATATCCTCTGCCACCACATCTTACCAGATTATAAATTTCACGTTTCTGCAAAAAAAAAAAAAATTCGTTCTCATTAAGCAAAGCTATATCTATCTTGTGTTCCCCACTTTTATTGACCGTCAAAAACTGGTGATGAAACCGTTGGTTTTGTTGTGGTCTGTTTATTGGAAGTATACATTTTGGTTCGACACCGTTTGCCAACGTGAATCGCTCAGTGAAGTATTTTCCCTTTTACTCTGACTTGTTTCAGTCATTGGACTGCGGCCATGCTGAGGCACCGCCTTGAAGTCGATCAGATCGACCCAGTACTTTTGAG
>JAYRBU010001518.1:11289547-11301573 GCA_036023795.1 Vulcanoctopus hydrothermalis
GAGAGTTGTTGAAGTAAATTAAAAGTGGTTTGTGATAAATTGCTTATTAGTTCTTTTCACTGAAGTAATTTAATACTGTAAGAGAAAACTAACAAACGTATTTCCCATAATAAATGCATCGTATTATTTACGGCATTTTGTATTTATTTTATTTGCGGATATTCCTCCAATATTCATATATATTGCGGCCCTGTACCACCAGTATGAACAAACCTTATTTTCAGAAACGGCAAAATTCTATGACCCAACGCCGTCCACACGTTTTGATCGGCATCTAATAATTGAATTGATATCAACCAAGCCAGAGTGGCCATGGCTGGAACGTCTTTTACCATTGATCTCCTTTGTTAGGGCTGACATATGATAACAACAACAATTAAGTTGATGAATCTCCATGTCAGGTTATATTCTGAGTTTTCGTTCAAGGAGAATGGGTATGCCCGACTGGGTGGCTTTTAAGTTGCATAAGGTGAAGGGGTTTGTGTGTCGAAGGAGGGAAATTAATTTGGATTATTATAATCGACGTAAGAAATGTTTGCATTTAGAAGTGAGAGTGGATAGGTTGTTAACGTACAGATGAAAGCGTGTAGGATAAACAGTCGAGTGCTGATTTAGGAAAAGCGAGGCATCACATAGAGATCTGTCAAAATACACTACAAATATTTGCACTTTCTTGCCTTTCTCAAAACCATTAACGATGAGATTTTAAAATGAAGTAGTTACAAACGAGAATTTGAACTAGGTCACGTATTTAGTTTGCCAGCATCTTACCATGTAGTAATATTATCCAATTGTAACTACCCTAAAAAAAGCTTCCGTTTGAATATAATTTTGAAAGTTATCAATAACTAAATTTCAAATTAGCCAACGTTTACCTACTGCGTACACAGTTGATATACTTTCGATAACGAATTCTCAATGAAACATATTTGAAGAAAATAATTGGTGTTCACTTAACTTCTTATATGATTTTATCCTATCCTTCAGGAACATCGAAACCTATGTAACGCTATGTTTTTAAAATGTATCTGATGTGAATAAATCGATTATACATGGTATTTCTACAACGGAAATATTGATTTTACTCCTTGAGAATCACTTATAATAGAAACTTTTCATCTATATTTGGAATCTACAAGACATTTCAGAAATTGAGAGATTGAATTAATTATGAATCGCTAAAGCCCTAGGAATGAATCTCTAACTAGAATTTATATTCGATAAATACAAGTATTACAATAGCTTTTTAGTTAGCCGCAGTACCATTCAAATAATAATGAAGAGTACCAACATTTAAGGAAGTGTGTCGAGCTGGTTTAATAATATAGCGGTTACTTTCTGTAATGTTGGTAGCGTTATATTCAAAGAAAATTGTGTCGCTACTGCTGTACTAATTAGAGGCTGATCGTTGATGTAGAACTACTACTACCGCTGCTAATTCTCGAATATGTCGATTGTCGACTATACCATTTTCAATATTATCGGCTTTAAAGTGCGGTGTAATGGCAAAATTGGTACAATGGTGGAGAAAATGATGTCGTTTTAAGCTTTGAGTTCAAATCTCACCGAGAACGACTGTGCTTTTTATCGTTCTTGGGCTGAAAGTAAAGTGCTGGTAAAGTAATAATCGATATAATCGATTATATATGGTGGGGAACAACTTAGGTAATATAGTGAGTTGAGAAACTTTTATTAATAGAAATTACCAATGCAATTAGTTGAAAAACACTCCCTCTAATGTTGTTTAAAATCAAAAGCAAAAATCAGGGGTACGGTTCCAATAGAATTAATTGAAATTTTGTTTTGGATATATAGAAAATACAGTATGGAAGTGGATCATGTTATAATAGTCAATATACTGACCTGTATCATTCCTCTAACTTTGGATAAACGTGCTTGTGTAAGCAATCAGTAGTAATGTCTTCTAAACAGAGAATAACTGAGTCTATACATGGTCACACGACCCGCTAGAAATAACTGGTAAATCTGCCTCACATTATATCTGGTAGTTTTGTAAACAGAGAACACATTGGATGGTATTATCCTAGATATAATATTCGTGATAAAGGAAAGAAAGGTGATCATGACGGGAATGCCGTTGATCATAGGTATGATCAATAAGGCTTACGTGAGATAAACAACAACAATTTTAATATCAGGGTAAGCATTCATATAAGATCTGGTAATTATCATGTAAATTCATACAGGTTATTTTTTATTAGTTTGGTCTGGAGGAAGGGGCTGCGCTCTTGGCTTTCACAGTCATTCCGAGACTGGTGAGACTGAAGGCATTAACGTTCAGCTTACTCCATAGTAAATCGACGACTGCAGGAAACAAATGAGCAGGAAGCGAATTTCAGAGATCCGACGTTCTGGGAAGAAATGAGTGTGTTTAGTAGTTAGTTCGGAGGCTGATGCGTGGGAGACAAAATTGGTGATGACAGGAAAAGAGACGATTGTGCGGAGAATAGCTGAGTAGATGTGGCACAAGATCAGCCAGCTCCGAGGATTAAAAGCCATTCTAGTAGTGCTATAAAAAGCAGAAAGATGCGACAGCCCATCTGTGGGTTAGAGGTTATGTTGTGGTTTTGTCTATAGCTACATTCTTATTCTGTTAAACGAGGAACAACGTGCAGGTAAATGACATGATGTATCCTCAGACACATCGGAAAATCATATTAACTTTCAGTAAAATGACACACATAGATGGCTGCAGTATGTATATATCAACGAATAAAAGAATATGTTGCTGAAGAGAAATAGATATAATCCTAGTAGCAGATATAATGTTCTACAGCACTGTATACTCTGTGATCCCACGATTATATAAATTATATAATACCCACATCGAAAGAAGTTAGAGACTTGCAGATGCCGTTTTATATTGGCTGTTAAACATCAATGATAACGAGTGAGTGAGAGATAATATACGCTTTATAAAAACGTAAAAAAAAGTATTTTAGTATGTAATTCGAAATGCTGAAATTTTATCAGCTACAGAACTAAACTCTGTTATTCCATGTTACTACATTTCTCAAATGAGGAAAATGTCTGGAATTTAACATTATCACTTTTACGAATAACATAAAAAACGACGATATTTTATTAACAGATATAAGGTAACTTTCAACAAGCTTATTAAACACAGAAAGAAATCTTATCATGATATTTAAGAGTCTATTGCACAGCTAAAAAAATCATCAATGCTTCACAATTGCTCGAATGTTCACATAAAATTATACATTGATTTTCCCGTGACTTTCGGTTGTGAACTAATGCGTTATAGTTTCAGAAGCCGTATTTAACTTTGTTAAATTGTGTGAGATTGTCAAACTAAGAAACTAATATGTAGATTCAATACCGAAAGTCAATGCCACCTCATTAGTTACCTGATGAGAACCGTTCGCAGTCATTTACAAAAAATGTTACCGGCCTGTCATGGTTGAAAGACTGGATTACATTTGAAACACATATAAAGAAATAAGTTGGTTACACTTTACAAATCAACAATGATGACTCAAGAAAACGCACAAACTAATTTACTTAAATAACTTTTTACATAATTCAGTGTCATGTCTCCTAAAATGAAAAACCTATTATGTTCAAGTACTAATTATAGACTTTGTCATATTGGACATACACAGAGAAACAGAATGAAAACAGATACAAGTTTCAAGTAGCATTATAATCTTTACCCAATAATATTTCTCTATATAAATTTATATGCACTGTAGTTATATTAGAAAATAAACAATGTCGCAACGGAAATCAATGAATTCAAAAGAAATAATTCATATGTGTCGGGAATCGAAGCACGATCCTGGAATACGTTCACAGATTTCTAAGTCGTCTCTAGCGTGCTAGTCATAAGTAACTGTCTCTTAGAAATAACAATAGAAAACACAGGAAAAAAAACCCAATTGACAGAGTCGTTAGCGCGTCGGAAAGAATGCCTTTCACCCTTCCGTGGTTGATAAAATATAGCATCAGTCAAGTACATGGGTTGTTGGCTTTGTTCCTTTGTTAAAAAACAGTCAACTACTGGGGTTGTTGACCTTGTGCCTTTGGCATAGACGTTCGCGCGTAAATATTTTGAGAATACAAATAATTAAGATATTACACAAAAACACACAATAATTAAAACAGGATATAATTGAAAAATAATAAATATAACAAAAACAAGAAATGATTTAATTTAGACATAAACAAATGTAAGGCTCTCGTTACTCACAAGAGCGAGAGCCCACTGGCTATGTTGGGTCAGAGCACCCCGCCTCCATTCCCACCTGCCATTTCTTGCATTTTTCATAGGTGCACCCAAAGGCGCATCTTAAAATTTTCTGTGTGGGATTGGGGAAAAAACAACCCTCGTCCTAGGGATGTGCCTCCTTCAATATGTGGTAATAATGAATTGTACATTGTACTAACAGTCGGTCATTGGTGGGCTTTTTGTAGTTCGGCCCCATCTTCTTTACATCCAGTGTTATTTCGCCGCTGAAACGACCACTGTTCAACGAAAGTACCTGCTGCATCAGTGTTTCATTTGACTTTCGAAGGACTGTGAAACGATAGACTACTCCTACTATATATATTAAATATTTTATTATATTTTTCCATCTTCATTTTTTCTTCATTTTTTTCTTTCTTTTTGTTCTTATTAATATTGTTTTTCGTTTTCTTCGTCTTCCTCTTTCTAGTAAACAACGTTGTTCTTTTGAGCGGGGTGCACCTCCTCACACAAAGGTTCTATGTTACCGTTGTGCCGACCATCGTCATCGCTGAAGATGGAGTGGCGGCACTCGCCAGCTCCACTGCATTGTGAAACGCTAGGACCGGGCGTGAGACAACCTGCTCCGACATCTGCTGACTGGGAGATGCCGTCTCGGAAACATTTGCCTCCAGCACTGTGGCTGAAGCAGATTCTCATTCCCTACCGGAACTCTAACCCGTGGCACGGCTGTAGGAGCTAGTGGAGTGGAGTCCTCTGTAACTCGCTCGCCCATCCTTTGCTCTTCAATGTCCTTAGAGCAGAAAACCTTCACATGGCTTTTACTGCCACAAGAATAACAAAAGGGCTTTCTGCCCTGTACTACTATCCTCCACGGTGTGATCTCCGCACTCATGACAAGGCAGAGTTCTGGAATGGCTCCGCGGTCGTGAAGAGTCATAAGGACATGGAAGTCCATAGTCACCCCTCCTCCCCACATATCATTTCTTATTATCGCTGCACTCACCGCCTGCCCATATTGCTCCACAAAGTCGTGAACCAGCCAGGGGGAGATATCAATGCCTCTGATTGACACTCTTGACTTTCTTTCCCCCATATATTGAGGGTTGAACTTGTGGACAGGTGTGTGAAGCACAATTTGAGCCTGCTGTTCCGCCTCAGCATGGGTCCTGAAGTGTAAGACTTCCCTCTGTCTATGGATATGATGCTACTCCATGCATCACCTAAAGCATCCTGTAGCTGTTGTTTCGACGGTAAGCTAAACTCTTCGCTGCTTTTTCTGAGGCATATATAGGTGAGCATTCTTTTCGCCTGCTCCCGGACATATTCCTCGGCCAGGCTGACGGAGAGCTTGTTTATAAAACTTTGCCACAGTTTTCTTTGTTCCTGGGCTTCGTCTAAATCTAAAAATTGTTTTTTTTGCTACAATGCTAGCGAAACTGTTTTTTTTTTTGTCTGTGTGTGTTCGTGTAATGCCTTGATGTTATTGTTGCTGTTAATGTTTACTATGTCTGCAAAATATTTTTTTGTACTGCTATTACTTTGTTCACGTTTCTCTCGAGTGTCTGTGTGTTGAACAATTTTTCTATTTGCTGACGAGCTGTAACGTTCTCGCTATGTATGTTTTGGTGGGCGTGTTTGCCAGTCTTCATTTGTGGAGCCATTTTTAAAATAGCAAAACAAAATGCAAACATATGTGACAAAATGTTCAAAAATACGAACCTTTTGAGGCTGTCACAAAATGTGACAGACCCCACACAGTTTACAAGTCCCTTCTTTGTAAAGTAATTCAAAATTTTCCAAAAAGCAATATCCTCGGAGCAAGCAATAAACACTTTCACTTGCTACGACGACCAATAATAATAATAATAATAATAAATGTTTCTGGCATAGGCACAAAGCCAACAACCCCAGTACTTGACTGGTACTTTATTTTATCGACGCTGGTAGGATGAAAGATAAAGTTAACCTCGGCTGGATTTCAACTCAGAGTACAGTGACCCAGAACGAATACTGAAAGGCATTCTGTCCGATGCGCTAACGACTCTGCGAATTCTCCGCCTAATAATAATAATATAACACCATCCTATTAACAATAACACCCTCATAACAAACTATTCGATGAACAACGCCATCTTAAGAACGCTATCACATCAAAAACCGCCATAACAATTCAATAACAACACGATTAAAACAGCAACCAGAAGCCATCACAACCCACATTCTAACAGTCAGCAACAATGCTGATATAATTATTCTCTTTTGTAATGACTTTTAAAACCCTTCCTGGAACCTCTACGTGGTAACTCGACCTGCTAGAAATAGCGGCCAAATCTCTCTCAAATTACACCCTTCGATGGAACGGCATGTTGGAAAATATAGACAAGAGAAAATGCAGGGAAGGTCACGGCTGGAGAGCCTTTGATCACTCAGGATATGGCACACGCGGATATATACAACAACCACCCATTACCACTTCCACTACAATCACCACACCATCAATATTTTCAATTAACTAACGTCACCACACACCAATACTACCACCACCACTACCACCACCATCACTTCCCCCAACCAACAACAATAACAAGACCAAGTCACCACCATATTTTTTTACGATCTTTCTTTTCTATTTTTGTCACTCCTTTTGCCTTCAATCACCTCAATGAAAAGCCACACAACAAAAAACACGACACAAGCAACACCATCGTCACGACATCGATACTGTTCCACCAACAACAAGAACACGATCATAATAACAACGCCATCAAAATAGCGCCAGAACAACATCACAGCCACAAAATCACCACAACAATAACACGACAACATCATTAAACAACTCATCAAAACCATACCCAATGTCAAAACATTATTCACATTTACACCATCATACTTGCACCAAGGAAACTACAAACAATATAGCCTTCACAACAATAATAACAACATCACAATAACCACCGTCACAGCAACTACGCCATAATAACAATAATAATAATAAAACCATCCTAACAACAATAACACCTCCATAACCATACTATACCATGAACATCGCCATCTCATCAACGCTATCACAACAAAAACCATCATAACAACTTAATAACAACGACAACAACATTAATACGATAAAAACAGCAGCCAGAAGCCATCACAACCACATTCTTACAACAGTCAGCAATAATGTTGATATAATTATTCTCTATTGCCATGAATTTGAAAACTCTTCCTGGAGCCTCTACGTGGTCACTCGACCTGCAAGAAATAAGAGCTATATCTTCTTCAAATCCTACCCTTACCGTCTTGGAAAATATGACGCAATGGATAATGTATTCTAAGTTACAACTATACTTAAAAGGGTGGGATGGTCACGGCTGAAACACCTTTCATCGTGGCTGGCCTTGGCCAAAACAACAACAATAGCAACATTCACCACAACTTTTCATGTCATTCCAGTGGTTACATGCTGACAGTGAGGGAGCATCTATGTCATCGATCGACCAGCTAAAAATAGCAGTCAGGTTTCCCTTAAATCTCATCCTACTGTCTTTAAAAAAGATGGATACAATAGATAACATAGTCCCTGATGTACAAGAAGTCGGGATGGTCACGGCTGGAAGGACCTGTATCATAGGTCTTCTCGACAGGGCTGGCCAAGTGTTGAACAACAACAACGACAACAGCTGCAGCAACCAATGAAATGTTTATATTTCCCGATAGTCACTTAAATGGTTAAATGAACCTACAGCTGCTGAAATGATTATATATTCTCCATTGTCATATTTACCATTGAATTGGTTGCATGCCACAGTGAAAGAGTTACATGCCATCCTACTACTAAAATGGTTATATGCTAATTCTAACTCTCATAGCGTTGTATACATCACACTACCACTGAGCTAGTTACTACATAGGATTATCATTGAAATGTTTATAATTCACGCCGTCATCAAAAGTGTTACATGCATGCAACATACTACCATTATAGCGGTTAAGGGCGACAATTTACCACTGTCTTCTACTTGCAGGGCGTACCTGCGTGTCATAGGACTGTTCGATCGAACCTGACTTGGACTACACAACAACAACTTGCAAGATATACAATAGTGCCAGGGGAGACCCTATAATAACAGCATAATGTCAAGTACAACTGAAACCCCTTAATCTAGCATCTCCTAAATACATATCAAGGGGTTCCACTTCGCGGCCCTTTTATTTGAATATTCATTTAACTTTTGCTGTGTCCCAGTTCAATCAGCAACCAGTATTTTACGATGGTTTTTCACATTTCAGCAAGCGCAACAACAGCCAATTAGTATAATATTACCAAAGAAGGCAGTATGAAGCCCCACACACAGAATATATTCTTTTGACAGATCAAGGATTTTATCCTTCCCCTGCCTCGATGTCACACAATATTAATTTGTTTAAGGATGTTTATCATCCCGTCTGTGTTGTTTCCTGCTTTCATTGGCAATTTAAATTTCTGTTTTTGTTTCAATCAAAATATTGTGTTGTCTGGTTGCTGAGCACACTGACCTAGGAATACACAGTGAAACCGAATCTGATTCATAGGAATAAAGATGTATTGGGTTGAGAATCTCACAATAGAATAAGAATGGCCATTGAATCCAGGACAAAAGTCAACAACCGAAGTTACGTAGATTTTTTTCAAAATATAGCCAATGAAAATATTACCCTACCTCATATTACATAGCATAACAAGAAGTTGGTGCGTATCATAATATGAAAACAAGCTTCAAATGAAAGCATTAATGACATTATCCTCTAATGTCATAATATGTAAGGTGATAGCTGACATCGTGATACGACAACATAATTTCTAAAGAAAGCCGATTAATAATTTATCTCTGAATATCATGGCCTAAAGGGTAATGTTCTACATTTAATATATGAGGACAGATTCTCAAAGATTTCACAAGGTCCTCTCTTATTGGACGTTGGATACAATTTTCGACTTGTAGTGTTAGACATTTTAGTTGCTTAATTTTGTCCTTATACACATATTGTTAAAAGTATAAACCTTGGTCTACAGATAATCCACATAATGATCATTCACTTATAGCAAATATTATGCTGATCGTTGCCGAACGTTTCCGACATCCATCTTAAATTTTTGTGGAAACCAAAATCTTTTGCAAGAGCTACTAATCAAATCTTCAATATATGCACTATCAAATAAAAAAACTACTTCACATTGTAATACTGGTGAGCTCGAACTCAACTATATTTATTACATTTCTTCCAAGAATTTTTAAATGTATACACCATATTTGTTATTATTGTAGACTCTTTAGACTGGGGAAAGCGATATAGTTGATGTTAAGTTTGGACATCTTAGATCTATATCGGTAAGGAAGCGTGAGCGAGGATGGGATTTCGAAAGAGTAACATTTCTTGAGAAAATATTGGGGGTAGAATGTTCTTGTGGAGTCGTATAGATTCAGTAAGAATGACAAAAGGAAGATGCACAAGTATGCGGGGTGGATGCCCGGATGGAGATTATATGCAACTAGCTAGTTCAGAGGAGCAGAGGTCGTTGTAGAGGGATTAAAAAAGGCAGGGAGAGAAAATATCACGTCTGGGTACTAGAAGTTGTAGCATGCTGGTAAGTAAATATTTGCCAATCCGTGAAATTGCCTTCTTTTGTATGCGAACTAGGACATTTGTTTGTGTAACAGCACCAATATCACAGGTGTAATGGAGGCTATAGGTGTACGAGATAAAAGTGAGAAAGGCAAAAATGATATAAGGTTTGCATTATGAAAACGAATTAGAAATAAACAAAAATATGTAATATATAAATAGAAATGAATTGTTGATCAACACGGGTATATAATCAAGTTTAGTTTAATAATATACACAAAACCCCATTATATACACGTATTAATCAACACGTGTATATAATTAGGTTTAGTTAATGGTTTGCTAGGACATTTGTATGTAGCAACATCACATATATAATGGAAGCTATGGGTGTTCGAAATAAAAGAAAGAAAATAATAATACAAGTTTGCATTAGGAAAAACATCTGGAAATAAACAAAAACGTGAAATATGAAAATAAAAATAAATTGTTAGTGTATATAATCAGGCTTAGTCAAGGATTTGCTATTTTGAAATAACAGTCGGCGAATTGGCAGAGCGTCGGTTAGAATACTTTGCGGTGTTCGTTCCAGCTCTCTGCGCTCTGAGTTCAAATCCCGCCGAGGTCAACTTTGTCTTTCATCCCTTCGGGGTCGATAAATAAAGTACCAGTACTGAGGTCAATTCGTCCCTCTCTTTCTGTCTTTCTCTTTATTACTGGAAGAAATAGGCTGTGGTTAGTCCTGGAGGGGAGATGGGTACGGCCAGGTTTAAATAAATACCCAAGAAACACCATATGTTATGACCAGCGCTCGTACGACTCTATCAGGAGTTAAGGCCTCGAATGAATTAAATGAATTTTAAAAGAAACCTAGGAATTGACTCTTCTTATTCAATGTTCTTTTATAAATATTGTATTTTGCCATTTATGAACTTTTTTTTTTTGTCAGCTCATCCCAACACTACTAAAACTTACATCAACAACTACACACTTATTGTTAGAAACGACATGTTTGTTCACAGATCATCTCAATCAAATTTTTGTTCGGAATAAAGAGAGAAACATATGGATAGCGAACTGCAAGCTACACATCCAACATTCCTTTATCATCAAGGGTAAATTTGAACCACAGTATCCACATAGTTCTTGAAAAAGGTACGTTTAGAGCTCCAGCCTCAAATTTCAGTTATTTTAATGAGGGAAAACTGACAAAGTAATCTTAATATGATTCTAATTTTTCGGACTATTAACTTCATCCTGAGAGATGAAATATTTTCTTTTACTTAACAATATAAATTATAATCTTTTCAAAAAAGACTCATCATTTAAAGGAATCTTAGTACTGCAAGGACTGGGTCCAACAACACTTCCAAAATCGTTTAGGCTTGAGAGAACACTTTGATAATTTACAAAGTAATTTTCAATTGCGTTCTGTGAATTCTAAACTGTCCATAACCTTGTTTGTTTGTTTGTTTGTTAGTGAGACCAAGTTTAGACATTTTACAGTAGTGTTCCATTCGTATGTTGATGAAATTATTCAATACCAAAATGTGTTACCCTATCTTTTATGATGCCCCTCTGCGTATATAACTGCAGGGGTTATTTTGTGTGTAGTCAGGTTGTAAATCCGGACAATTACTTTACTATAGTCTCAGTATCCGACTTGTCAGTTACCAATAGGTTACTGTCAATCATCTACAAATTAATGACAGTTACCAGCAGGTTACTGCCATCTTAGCAATGTACACATGAAGGACAGATACATCGCTTAGATTTCGTACACATTATTTTAGAAATTAGATACTTGGTATACATTTAGCAATGCAGTTTCATGTCTAAAGATTCAAAATTAGATTTTAACTCCTCAATATACAGTATCAAAGTACAGTTGTTAATGTCGTTTAGGACATGTGATTGCCATAAACATATTTATTCATACAGAAAAAAAAAACTAGTTGAGTGATAACTTTCTTGGCTGCAAAGGAACATTCTGCGTGAGTCAATAATGATTCCAAGATAGTTCGTTATTTCAGGTAATTACCTATATAGATGTTTATATGAGTTATTGCTAAAGTAATTTAGAATTTACGTATTTTTAACTTCATCTTTTGTATTTCTATAATCAACATTAGGTTTCGATCGATCAGTTCATTATATGATCTTCTTCGAATCTCCTATTGATATATATACATATATA
>JAYRBU010001518.1:11626090-11636201 GCA_036023795.1 Vulcanoctopus hydrothermalis
ATAGAATAAGTACTGGGGTCGATCTGATCAACCTCCAAGGCGGTGCCCCAGCATGGCCACAGTCAAATGACTGAAACAAATAAAAGAGTAAAAGAGTAATATATATATATGTCTTAGTAAATTGTTGACTGTGACAAGTGTACACTTATTTCACTTTGTTGGAAAATCTTCAAGGAGTCTTGTGCTTGCTTGAAGATTTCAGTGGGGCAAAACTCTGTTGGCATCTTGGTCTGTGTAGCTATTGTAGTGGTTAACACCCTGTGGGTATTCATGTTGGTGTATCTGTTGTAGTGGGTGATACTGTGTAGGTATCTAGATTGGTGTAGTTGTTGTAGTTGGTGACACTGTTTAGGTACGTAGTTTGGTGTAGCTATTGTAGTGGGTGACATCCTGTAAGTATGTATATTGTTATAGCTGTTGTAGTGGGTGACACTGTACGTATCTAGGTTGGTGTAGCTGTTGTATTATTGCTATAATTTTCCTCAGTTTCCAGATTTCTGAGGATTTGGCAGTGTTAGTATGAATAGTTAATGTTGGCCTGTGCAGTAATTCCTTCTATGTTTAGGAGTATGTTTGTGATTTTCTCAGACCTTTTGAGCTTTTAGATTTCCCTATTGGTTTTCTGTTATCTAAGGAAAAGAATAGGTCATCATCTAGGTGGAAGGTGTGTATCTTGTATTTTGGAATTCTGCTTTGTTTGTGTGGTTTATATGACTGATTTTTGGCAAAGCGTTTGATACGGGAAATTGCTTGCTGCTGAAGTGTGGATATGGTATATTGTTACTTCAAGTTATGACCTGTGATGTAGTGTGACCATGGTGTGACCATTTTTAGTGTTATTGATACTGCTAATTACTGTGTATGGTGTTTTACTGCTTGTCTTGTGGTTTATGTTGGATACAAATATTTTCCCAGTTTTCTGCTTTACATTGGTTTAGTTTCTTGTTTAGTTAATTGAAGGAGTGTTATATTTCTGCTATGTGTAGTGTTGGCTATTTCAGTTGTATATTTAGAATTGTATTTTTTAAGTTGCTTTTTGGGAATTATTTTTTGGACATTGTGTTTATGACAGTTGGGTTTTGCCAGTTTGAATGGTGAAAGGTCAATGTAATATACAAAAGTAATGGCTTGGCTGTGTGGTTAAGAAGTTCGCTTCATAATCACATGGTGCTGAGATCTATTCTATTGTGTGGCACCTTGTGCAAATGTCTTCTACTATAGCCTTGAGCTGATCAATGCTTTGTGAGTGAAATTGGTAGACAGAAAATGAACGGAAGCCCATTGTATATATATGTGAGTGTGTGTTTGTTTCCACAAAGTCTTCATCGTTGACATCGATTGGGCTACCGGTGTGTGTTGTTTATATCCCATGTAAACAGTAGGTTCCGCAGCTTGGCTGTTCGACTGGTGAACATCAGTAGAAATAACTACCTGACTTAAAAATAAGTAAGAGTTAGCCACAGGAAGATCATCTGACTGTAGAATGCTACTCCAAAAGTCTTGCCCAACTCGTACCAGTATCGAAAAATGAACATAAAAACAACGATGGTGATGGTGGCAGTGGTGGTGCCATTTGTAGCTACCAGCTATAACTGTCAATCATAATTATTAATACTGTTTGATGAAATTGTTGTGAGACAGCTGCTTGTTTGAGGTTATTGTTAGATGAAAGGCCATCTTTGTTGAACATTGACAATCATAATAATACTGTTTGAATTTGTACAAAATAAATGTTTGTTTTTTTTCATCTAAAATTCAGTGTTGTTTTGTAAAGTGTAAAAATAATTACTACTAATTTATTTCTTCAGGATATCAGATTCATGTCCTAAAGTGTGTGCCATTAAAGTATTTAAGACCTCTTTATGTAAATTCAAAAACCGCAAGCAATATTTGGTCGGTGACAGTCGGTTTACAGACAAATCTATGAGAAAAAATAATCCACGGAAAGTGATTAGAAATTGGTCTAAAAAAGAAGCTGCTAATTTACACAGGTATGATTGATTTTATATCTTTTTTACAGACTCATAATTACTGGGGTTAGGAGTGTTATGTGGTCATGAGTTCAAATCTCACTTCAGCTATTCTCTCTAGGCAAGGTACATTACCCTTGATTGCCTGAGTATGGTTGGCTGAAAAGAGACACCACTCATACTGCACATTTGGCATGCACCTGTAAAACCAGTTGTTTCAACTATATGCATATGTCCAAATTTGTAAAGTCTGCCTCATGGTTGCTATAGCAAAGTGGATGAAAAACATCTACTTTCTGTCTAAGTTGATGTTAATTTGTGATGCAGCTTTGAGTAGGTCTTTGCTAGGGTTGTGGGATAGACCAGTTTTTAGTAGGGTTATGGAATATAATAGTCTTTACTGGTGTTGTGGGATAGAACAGTTTTTGCTGGGGTTGTGGGATAGAACAGTTTTTGCTGGAGTTGGGTTGTGAGATGGAACAGTATTTGCTGAGGTTGTGGGATAGAACAGTCTTTACTGGGCTTGTAGGATAGAACAGTCTTTACTGAGGTTGTGGGATAGAACAGTCTCTACTGGGCTTGTAGGATAGAACAGTCTTTACTGAGTTGTCGTATAGAACAGTGTTTACTGGTTTTGTGGTATGGAGTTGTGGGATAGAACACTATTTGCTGGATATGTGGGATAGAACATTCTTTGCTGGGGTTGTGGGATACACCAGTCTTTGTTGACTAATGAAATGTTATTGCTTTTAAAATAAATGCTATAATTTGTATTAAAAACTGTTCAGTTAATGATTATTTGTTGGAGCTTTTGCTTCTAGTACAGATATTAACAAATTTGAAAATTCTTTTGGTTTTCTCTTCAGACTTAGACGCTTTGGTATTCCATGTCCTATTCTAATCACTTTGAAAAATCACGTCTTAGTCATGTCTTTTATTGGTCATGACCATCAAGCTGCCCCAAAACTAAGAGATGCAAACCTCACGACAGAGGAATTGACAAGCGCTTTTCAACAGATATTTCGGGTATGGTCATATGTTTATGCTGGATTGTTTCTTTGCTGCTCTATATTTGTGTTGTTAGTTAGAACAGTAACTATGACTTTATCAATAATGATTGTGTTGTAATGAATGCATTGTGGTCACTGAAGTGAGGTTCATGTTTTAGCTAAGCTGTGAATCTACTAAGTCTTTGCTATTTTTACCCCCATTTATTACTTAGATTTTTTTTTTAGGAGATTAGTGGGTTTTAACCCTTTTAATATCAACCCACATAAGACCAGCCTGGTCCTATATCACCAACTCTTCTGAAACTGGTTGTATTAAAGTGTTCATATTTAAATTGAAATCTTAACCAAAGTTAAACCACTCTATTATCTATGGTAACTAGATTAGTTTTGAGGCAAAAATTCTTTCATAATTTTATGCAAGAACCTTTTGTAAAGTTGTATTCAAAATAACAGCTATAAAAAAATATTTTTTTACAGAGCTGCTCCAAATTTTTTATATTTCTGAAAATTATTTAGTCTATTTTTATTAGAAACATGATTATGAAATATTAACAGCATTTTGTAAGTTCATTTTAAATTCTATCAAAATATTATCGCATTGCTGTTATACTTTTTCACTTTGTTTTCCCCTTTACCGTTAACTGTTGTAGTCATACTGTTTTTCACATTCATTACATGTTTTCATTTTTTTAATTAATTATTCTAGTCAATACATTTTGTTAAAGCTAACTTGATGTGATCTATATCTGTCACCTACTTTAACACCATGACCTAGACTTTGGGTGACTTTAGCACAGTACACTCTCTTGCAAGCATTCGAGCCAGGTCTCTGGTTTGAAATATCTTGTTATCTTGGTGCTGCTGCAGTAGGAAGCTAAAATAGAGCACCATGTGATTTTCTTCTTCCTTTCCTCTTCACCATTCTTGGAGGTCCTGCTAAGAGCATCAGCCCTGCCCTTCATCTTTTGACTAAGCCATAAAAAAAAATGTTTCCCTGTCACCTCTTCTACATGCTCCTGTCTCCTTTTTGTTCCTGTATTAATAGCCTATCTTCAAGCCAACAACGGAGCCTCTACATGGTCACTTGATCTACTATAAATATCAGCCAAATATCTCTCAAATTACACCCTACTGCCTTAAAAAACACATGTTGGATAGTGTGACCCCTGGCTTCCCTGCACATAGTAAAAATATGAGATGGTCGTGACTGCAATGTCATTGTTCCGAGGTCTGCTTGATTAGGGCCGACCTGGGGTTAACAACAACAGCAACAACAACCTCCTATGTTGTCCTGTCCAACTATTGTTAAATTTAAAACATTACACATTTTCATTTTTTTAAATTATTTTTTTTAGTCTTTGTTTCCTTTGTGGATTAGTATATTCCAGTAAATTCTTTAACAGAAACATTGAATTTAATATAATTCACACAACAATATATTCTTTCTTGTAAATATATATCTAATACAGAATCATTAATAATAGCTCTGCTACCAGGTTCCTCTTCATTATATAACAGGGCTAGATTTAATCCAGTACAATGGTCGGGTCGTTGGTGACTAAACTGGCACAATCACCAGGCTAACCTTGTGAGAAGGGTTGCTAGAAACCCAGTAGGACAAAAACAAGACCTGTCAAAAGGACTGATGAACCTAGCATAGTGTCAACGACTATCCAGCAAAAGTGTGCTGGGACAGAGAAATACTTGAGATAGTGAATGAGTGCACTGTAAGACCACTGGAGTGATGGATCCTTAGTTCTTGTCAGAACATCTGTCCAGGAGAAGGACACTGATGCAAAACCTGAGGATTGTTCAGTTTCTGGTCGTCCCAACCAATGTTGGGCCACTTGGACGAATGTTGTTCTATCTGAAACATTATTGCAGTTCTGTACATGCTTCATTCACTATAATCAATTTCATGCACAGGAACTTCTTAGAACCACAACAGATGGCAGACCTTTCAGTGGTGGTCGGAGTATCATGCGCATCTAGGACGATAAAATACCAACACTTTCATAGTTTTATCAAATGGAAGATGTAGTGTAGGTGGGAGTAGTCACAATTCTCCAGTCACCTGCATGACTGCATCCTCTGTTGCTGTGGCTGTCTGAGAAGTGCCATCTGTTTCTAAGAAGTGGTCATACTCAGACATGATATATTATATTATAATTTTATTGACAGTGACTTTGAAGTTTCATTGGGTCTGTGGCTTATTCAAACTGTGAAATGAGAAGGCAGGCAACAGTTTGAATAAGTCACTGACCCGTTGAAACTTTGAAGTCACTGTCAATAAAATGATAATAAATATTAGACTCTACACATGTATTGAGTACTTTACTCAGTCAATGTTCATTGTTTTTATGCATACAAAAACACTTATTTTCATCTATATTTATATATTTTGATCCACCAATTTTGGATCTACTCAATTTACTAATGTGATGAGAAACTTATTCAGTATCAATGTAACTTGCAGTAGAGATGACTACACTTCTATGGGCATGTAATAAAAATCAATGACTTAGCCTGGATGAAAAACACTATTTAAATAGGTCAACAGAGATTTGAAAGGTAGTTAAATAGGTATGAGAATGTTGAACCTCACAGGTGAGATTTACACTAGATTAAGAATCATGGAGATATACTGTGTTACAGACCTGTACGACCCATACCAATCTGGAAAAATAGCAATTAAAATGATGAGGTTAAGCTGATAAATTATTTACCGGCAATCTATCCATCAATTTATCTCTTATGATATAATTTGTGTTTGGTAGACTGAATTTGGATGAGTTGAGTATAAAGCTTAAAACTTTCATTACCATATTTCTGTTGAAATACACTGCCTGTGATTTTCAATTAATTTTGAATGTAATCAAGAATTTGGAGGGATTTAGTAAAATAATAAACTATCTTGTTATTAAGTTGGTGTTTGGTACATAACTTAACCAAAAGTTCTTACATAAAATCATAAAGGAAGGTTTAAATTTAAATATGAACACTTTAAAACAAATAGTTTTTTTTATCATAGAACCAGGGGCGGTTTTAAGCGGGTTGGTATCAAAAGGGTGACAGTATACTTTGGTATTGATGAGGAACAAACACAGGTCAAGAAACTGATCTATCATACTTTCAGAGGCCCCATTTCTTTACACAAAATGTCAAATATATTATTAAAGTTAAGCTACTCTGATTGTTGTTTTATATCACTTTTAATCTTGTCCATCTTTCATGTGATTCTTAAATTATGAATTCTATATTTAAGAACAATTTGTAGTACAGTGAATCTTGTAAGATGATGTTGATAACCATATCAGATTACTTCAGTGAAATATCACTTTTCTTCTCTTTCTTCTTTCCCTAGATCTTGAGAGATATGTATCACAAGTGTAATTTAGTCCACGCTGATCTCAGTGAATATAATTTGTTGTGGCATGACAACATTGTGTGGGTAATAGATGTCAGCCAATCTGTTGAGGTCAGCCATCCTTCAGCAATGGAATTTCTTCTGCGGGATTGCTCCAACATTTGCCATGTAAGTATAACATTTTTATCTGTTTGAATTCTTCTGCTTACCTTAAAGGAAAAAAATCTTACAGCAAACTAACCAAGCATTTAATATAGTTCACAAATTTGAATAAGATTGTATGTTCCATGGGAAGAGGTAAGTACCGATATTTTGAGTGGTGAATTGGCAGAGTCGTTAGAGCATCGGATAGAATGCCTTGTGGTATTTGTTCCAGCTCTTCACATTCTGTGTTCAAATTTCACTGTGGCCTACTTGGGTGGTAGATTTAATCCGTTGCTCAGTTTTACACCACCACCTGGCACCTTAGGTGCCTTTAGCGAAGTCTATTCTGTTGCAAGCATTCGGGCCAGGTTTCTGGTCTGAGGATACCTTCCTCCCTCCAACCAATCTCGGAGACTCTGAAAAAGGGTACTGGGCACTGCTTCCCTCCTGACTAACCGATAAAAAAACAAAAAAACACTCAGTACTATCTAAATTTAAATTTCTCTCTATGAAGAAGGGCTTTGCTTGAAACATCAGTACTCACATCTCCCCATGGCATACAAACTTATGTTAGTTTGAAAACTTTATTAAAAGATGTTTTGCTGACTCACACCACCACTAGTTTCCACAGACTCTTGTTTTATTTGCTCACCAGATATGATTAGTTCCAACATTTATTGACAATATGATAATTGACAGGTGACTTTAAATTTGGTGCCGCTTTGTATTTATCATAGATTTAACCTTTTACTTTTGATTGAAGCCACACTAATTTCTACATTTTCTATTCTATTTCTACTATAAATATCTAAAGATTTTATTTTATTGTTCTTCAGTTTTTTAATTATGTTTTGTATTGCAGGCATGGCTGTGTGGAGGCGCAGGCATGGCTGTGTTGTTAAGAAGTTCACTTCGTAACCACGTGGTTCTGTATTCTATACCACTCTGTGGAACCTTGGTCAAGTGTCTTCTACTATAGCCTCAGACTGACCAATGTCTTAAGAGTCGAATTGGTAGATAGAAACTGAACAGAAGCCTGTCGTGTGTGTGTGCATGTGTATGTGTGCGTGTGCATGTGTGTGTGTTTGTCTCCATGAAATCTTCATTGTTGACAATGTTTGGGCTGCTGGTGCTCTTTGTTTACATTCTGTGTAAAAAAGTGCCTCAGCATCAGTGGTTCAATGGGTAAAAGATTGGTAGAAGAAAAAACTACCATACTTATAAGTAATTTATAAGTAACGGGTTGGCAACATGAAGGGCATGCACTGTAGAATACTGCTCCAATAAAAAATCTCATCCATGCCCATGAAAAAAAGCAGATGTAAAAATGATGATGATGAATGTTATTTTTTGTTTTACTTTGTTTTTTTTCTACAATATTTTAAAATTCTAAATCCTCTGGATCCCAGTTACAATAGGAAACTGTTCTTGCTGATTAAGCAGGAAATAGTAAGTAGAAAGTCATTATTGTATGGATCAGAGCAAACAATGAGTGTTCAGAAGGTGCAAGGAAATCTTTGAATGATTGACAGGAAAGCAGAATGTTAGCTATTGCAGCTTACATCATGAACATCCCATGGACTGCTCAGTTGGCTCGCTGTAAGAAGAGTAGTTGTAGTAGTAGTGTTGTTCTGTTATCTAGGTGACTGATACATAATCTGGGAGGTGGAGGAGGTGGAACTAGTGATGGTATAATGGCTAGGGGTCAGTAGACGGAAAAACAAAAATTAAAGAAGTATAGATAAATGCTATAAAAGGCTGTATGTAAGAGGCATGTGTTATACGTTTGATACATGCAATGCAAGGGGTCTACCGTGACTGAAGAGAAATGAACGAATATGGCTAGCTAGAAGTGATATGCCCACTTACAAGACAAACGAGTGCAGTGGAGTGGAAAAAGCAATTGAGCATCAAAAGAACTGCCCAGAGCATCAAAAACATTGTCCAATGAATGCACTAATGATGACTACACTAGTTAGGACATGAAATGTGAATAGATGATATATGTTGGAAGAAAAAAAAAATGATATCGTTTTGTAGTGGAAGATATGTTCTTGTTAGCCCCTGGTCATGTTCATGTCCTGTTAGCTTATATTTTTGTATTGTAACTATGTGTGATTAATTGTTCTATGACCAGGTGTGGCTTCTCCATAGAAGAACTGTTTGAAAAATTAGAAATAGTTGTGTTGAGGCTGATGTTGGTATAAGCTAGAGTTGAAATTTCATACCAGCAGTTATTTTCGTAACTCTGATAGTTTTGACATCTTCTAACATTTATTTTTCAGTTCTTTGGAAGCAATAATGTGGCAGATGTTCCCACTCCTGAAGAACTTTTCAATAGCGTCACAGATCTTCACTTTGAAGGCAAAGGTTTACTTTTTCTACATGCTGTAAGTTACCAATGAAGATTTAGTTCTATTTTACATTAGAAAAATGTAGACCAGTGGTTTTCAGTTGTGGAGTTTCATGACACCCAAGGATATTACTAGAGATGGTTCAAGAATTTCTATAGACAGGTGCGATAAAGTAATACCTTCATGTACACTGATGCCTGAATCGGTAGAATGTTGGACAAAATATTTTGTAGTATTTGGTTATGTCCCTTTATGTTCTGAGATCAAATCCCACTCGGTTCTACTTTGCTTTTCTTTCTTTCGAGGTAGATAAAATAAGTACTAGGGTTAATTTACTTGACTATACCCTAGAAGGTGGTGCCCTAACATGGCCACAGTCCATGACTAAAACCAGTAAAACAAATTATATTTACACTATTTAAATTTTATAAAGCAATTTCTAATCTAATTATTTGTAAGGTTACGACTTACAGCATGTTGTGCCCTTCAGCAAGCCACTTCATTTCATGTTGCTCCAGTTCACTTAGCTGAAAAAATGAGTACCAGCAGCAGTTGGGGGTTATCCTGGTGAAGGACTGATGTCTTGTCCAGGTGGGAATCTTGTAGTCTCAGTTGCTTATTGCCTTATGGAACCAAGATAAGCTCTGGCCTGATGAGCCCCAAGGCTTGAGATAAACATACTACTTAATATGCAAGTTAGGGTACTGGATTACGAAATAACAAAGTTGAAAATCATTGCTGTTTACTAAAAAATAGAAGGAAGACCTTTCAAAAATGCACAAATGATAATACATTCTTTAAACATTAAAAGATTGTAACAAATCTACCCACAATTACGTCAACTCTAGTTCATTAAATTTTTAATAATCTATGTTGGATTAAAGATAAAGTGAACTCCTGACATATTTAAAATTACAACTGTAAAGCACTGAATTCAAATGCTGGTATCCAAGGCAGCACTTCTCCACTAATCTTTATAACAGTCCTACCAGAAATTAAAAAGGCAATGAATTAGCAGAATTGTTAGAGCATCGGACAAAATGCCTTTCGATATTTGTTCCGACTCTTTATCGTTCTAAGTTCAAATCCCGCCAAGGTCAACTTTACCTTCCATCCTTCCGGGGTCGATAAAATAAAGCAGTACCAGTCCTGGGTGGTGGATTGGTGGAATTGTTAGAGCATTGGACAAAATACGTAGCAGTATTTTTTTCTGGCTATTTATGTTTTGAGTGCACAGGTTGGTGTGTTAACCTTTTCTGTATCTAG
>JAYRBU010001518.1:11640451-11651042 GCA_036023795.1 Vulcanoctopus hydrothermalis
TTATACTCGCAAGAGAATGGACTCAGCTAAAGTCAGCGAAAAGGGCACATACATACATTAATACTACACACGTATATACTGAGATACATATAGACAACTTGGTTATCAACAGTGTTTCTCTAATACCGCACCAAATGCAGAGGAATATAGCGACCGGTAGTTTCCATCATACAAGAAACAAATATCTTATAATGCATTTGTATTATCAGTATTGATAGCAACATTTCTCGGGAAACAAAGAACATAACGATAATTACTGGCAGGTTTTATATTCACAGATAGTTCTACTATGACTGTTGAAATCATATTTTCTCCTTGATATGAATTATATCTCACACGCATTTTCACACTGCTACTAATATATATTTAAATAGGTTTGCAGATATTGCACATCATATTATAGTCTTTATGATGTTTAGTAAATTCTAGAAATAACTGCAGTTGTATTGAATTTATCATCACTGAATTAATCAGCGTTAACTGCCATTTTGAAACGTCATCCTACCATACAACTCTAAGTGACGTATCTTTCCACAAGTAGATCGTATGGCATTACGCAGAAACTATTAACATTCTTGAAAAGATTGTCACTGGAACGATGGATATAATCTTTCAAAATGTTAGATATAAAATATAGCTGACGTCAGCCAAAATCAATGTATATGGAATTAACAAAAGAAGAAAAAAAAAATGAAAACCATTTAACTTATATATTGCTAATACATTTTAGGTATTAATCACTGAAAATATACTTTACTATTGACCTTCTGTTGATTTATTAATATTAAGCTGACATTTTCTTCCTATTTCGTTGATCAATAGAACAAAACCGAAATCAATAAGAACACACTTGTCTTTCGCTATCTCGTACAATACGAAACAACTTTTATATACTTGAGAAATTATATGGCAGCATAATGTTGACACTATCAAAAGATAGGGTTGTGTATTGGTAATATTTAATTTAATCGAAACACTGTGAAAATAATGTTCTTTGATAAAATGTCGAGTGGTGAACGCTCTTTATTGGAAACTATTACCGGTTAATATTCTTAAGGAGAAAAAATCTAAAATTATTTCAGATTTATAGAATACACATAACACGTCGGGGAACATTACTATGATATGTATGGATATGATAGATGGGTCACAACATATACGACAGAATATAACGTATAAATCAAAGACGGCACTAATATAATATACTGTATACAGACGTGCTAACGATGGAACCTCTACGTAGTCGCTCGACCTGCTAGAAATAGCAGAAAAGCTTACCTAAAATCACACCCTACCGCCTTGAATAAGGCAGGAACTTATTGGATAATGTAGTCCTACATACACTTAAAAAAGATAGAACGGGTCACAGCTGGAATGTATTTGATCATAGGCTTATCTGTTCAACCAGGGTTACCCTGGGGCTAAACAGCAACAACAGCAGCAGCAGCATCAACAACAACTGTATAAAGAATCCTCAGCTAAGAGCGGGCTCAATATATCTGGAACGTAGGATCTGCGGATCGTACCTGAACCAACGTGAGAGCCTCTACTTGGTCAATCAGCCTGCTAGTAATATCAATCAAATCTCCCTCAAATCACACCGTGCCGTTTTGAATAAAGAAAGACGCTGTAATGTTGCATAACCCTACAAACTAGAAAGACGATTGTGATCACGTCTGGATTGGCTTTGATCATAGGTCAGCTCGGTTAGGGTTGCTCTGGAGCTAAGCAGCAGCAGCAACAACAACAACAACAGCAGCAGCAGAATAAATATCAAACAACAAATATCATATTCAGAAGACAAGACGGTTTTTTATCACTCAGACAGAAGGAAGGGTAGGACCTCCGAGACTGGTGGGAGGGAGGGAGGGAGGATAGTATCCTCAAACTGGAGACCTGACCCGAATGCTTGCAACAAAATCGACTCCGCTAAAGGCACACCCAAAGACCAAGTGGTGGTGTTAAACCGGGCGACGGATTAAGTCTACGAACCAAGTAGGCAACGGCGGGATTTGAACTCAGAACGCAAAGAGCCAGAATAGATACGTTGCTCTGAAGATTCTGCCAGTCCACTGCCCTAGGCTGGTACTTTATTTATCTACCCTGAAAGGATGAAAGGCGAAGTTGACCTCTGCGGAATTTGAACTCAGAGTGCAGTGAGTCGGAACGCATACTGAAAGGCATTCTATCCAACGCTCTAACGACTCTGCAAATTCACTGGTTTAATTACGTTACTCAAAAGACTAGATCATCTAACTGAGAATCATATAATATAATGATTTCTAAAATAGGCAAAAGGCCTCAATTATTTTAATTTTTTTATGGTTATTTCGAACCCAGTACTTGACTGATCCTTATTTTTATCGACATGGTAGGATTTGAACTACAAACGTAACGATACGTAACTAAATGCAATAAAGTATTTTGCCCGTCGCTCAGCCGATTCTGCCAATCCATCGCATTGAGAATACAACAAAATATGCCTGTAGTAAACAAGAATATCATATAGTATCATATAATTACAGTACTCCAGAAATGTTATAACTAAGGAAGACTAAACAATATAAAGCTACGAGAAAATTATAATACAATGAACACAATATGATATAGCTATATAACACAGAAGAGTTAAGTATGACATGATTACGGTCGATTAATATTCCTAATAATGCATCCTAGGTGTGAATGGAATTATAGTAGAAGAGCAGAATACAGCAGCATGTAACTATGATGAAATGGACACGCTTACTATATGATTACTAACATATTCAAAGCACTCTACAGTAAGCAATATATAACTAACTGTCAACAAACATACGTAAGGTATCACATGACCACATGATATATAAAATATGAAAGATGACGTAACGCCACGTGAAACGTACATTCATTACATTATTCAACAAACACAAGGATCATTTTTCAAAATTGCATATTTTTTAGGACATATTTTGGGCGTTTCTGAGTAATGATGAATATATTCAGGAAGCAGCAAGAAATGTATTAAAACTGTGAATAAGCCATATATAAATTCATTGCTCCTCTACTGCGTTATATTCTCTTGTTCTGCCAAATATACTTAATATGAAAAATGGTTGTTATTGAAACATTTGAAGTTCATTCACTGTTTGATTTAGACAACGATAAAACATCTTTCTTAAGAAAACGCTTAACTCTAAGGTCAATTGTTGTTATTGTTGTTTACCTTCAGCATTAAGAAATGAAACAAAAAAACATTTTCATTTTAAAAATTTGACGTCCAAAGCATTGCTCTATTGATGAAATTATAGACAAATGAATATTTATGTATACTATTTCCTGTAGTTTTATAAATAAAGCAAACTTTGTGTAAATAACTTATTCAATGTACACTGGTTGAATGCCCAGAGCTGAGTGAAACTTTAGTTGACTCCGAATATCATAAAAATACTCCAACGTTACTTTCTATCAACTTCAAAAATTTCAAATGCAAAACTGTGGCTAGGTTAAGTTGCTCATATACAATGGACTCTCCGATGTCGTGTGGGTGGACGTTACACACATTTGAAACCAGCCCTGTTGTACTGGTGTGTGCAATGAAACTAAACACTGAATCATCCATTGGAATTTCGCAATAATACTAGTTCATGTTTTAACTATAGTTATTAGTTTACATACACTTTAAAAAAAGATTTTCCTTCAGACTTTAACATTAGATAATCATTTTTTTATTCAGGTTTTTTAATTATATAATATCTTTTCATTTACACACTTGCTAACCTATAGGACATATTTCCAACACGGACACACGTGTAGGAAATAAGTGAAATTATTTTATATTATAACTAAAGTTCTTATATTATATTTATATATTGCTAGTTAGATATTTAACGCACCATGTATTAAATATGCCAACACTAATTTATTTCTTATATTATAGTTCTTATATAGTTTTTTTTTCCAGTCAACTTTAGTTAATACGTCATAATTATCTTTCAATTTTATATAATATCACTTCCCGAAGTATCGTGGGATACTTCCGCTAAGTTAGTTACATAATTTTGTCCTTAACATTGATGGGTGATCAAATATAATTGTGATTTAATCGGCTACACCTCATAAATTAGTTGTTAAAACGCATTATTTTATTTCTCATACAAAAATTCAAATACAATCTCGAGTAGTGGTGAAGCAATTTTGATCAGAAAATATAACAAACATAAAATAACTGCAACGGTCCGTCGTTACAGACACACACACACACACGCGCGCGCGCGCACACACACACACACACACACACACACACACATACACACATATACTTACATATATCCATGTATATGAATATGCATAAATGAATATGTATGAAACAGATTCAAGCTTGTATTATGTACTGTGTAAGCACACAGTACATAATACAAGCGCATACATAATACAGTCATGGACTATCACACAAATATACAAATATATACACACAAGCATGAACACTCATAAGTTTAACACAAAATGTGAAGATTTTCCTGGAAATGGATAAAATAAATATAATGATAAATTGTTTGTTACCTGTACGAGAATGGAGTAATCAAAATAGACAAGTAAATCTTATCTTATGGTTAGCAGTCAGTGACCAGACGACACTCACAATAAAACTGACCGGACAGCGCAAGCGTCTATTAGTGTATATCACGGTAGGGAAGGTTGAATACGAAAACACAGAAGTCTGTAAAAAATTAATTTAGATACGTAGAAGAGGGTGGAGGAGACATGCAAATGAAAGAGAAATGATAAGGGTAGGAAAGAGGAAGGTAAATAGAATAAACTATTAATATAAATGAGAGAGATAGAGAATGGGGATGTGAGTTGAGGTGACGAAGAGGAATAGAATGTAGGCGATGGTCGAGGTAGAAAGGATTAGTGAGAGAGAAGTTCTAGTAAAGGTGTGGTAATGGGCGAGGTCGCTAGGCGTAGCAACAGGTGGCGATCAGCTTTCAGCAAAGGAAGTCGGTGAGTTTAAGTATAAATTGCTAGGTAGATAAAATGTTGGACAGTCAAACAGAAAATAAATAAATATGTAAATAAATAAAAAGTTGGTCGGTCATTGTTATATTAGTGATTTGAAATGTTGTTTAAAACTGAATGTAAACTCCGAACAGGTAGATATTGTTGAAAGTCGTTGTATACGGCTGTTAGTGAGTGTTGGCCAACTATCTTAGTTAACATACTCATCTGTTGCCGAAGCAACGCTTTTCTCAAATGCACAATATTCTTCTCTCTTTTTTTTTTATTGATTAGTCAGAGGAATAAGAGTGCACCCCATAGGCTTTAGCACCACCACCACCACCACCACCACCACCAGTATTATATTTGTTTCTTTCAACACAATAAGAGTCGCTCACTGACAGAGTCGTAATTCGCACTTTTCATAGGCTACTAGACAACAGTCTGGGAAAATTAGAGGAGGATTTTCCCCCCACCAGCCCTGTAGTTTAGTAATTAAATGCGCTTGCTCCGTTTTTATAGAGGCCAACGTTGATGCCTGTCTATTTTTTTTCTTTTTCCTTTCTGGGTTTGTGTGCATATTTGAGTAGTGTATATGCTAACATATGTTTGAACATAATATTTCCATTACAGTGCTTTACGCGATTTCTTTTAATGTGAGGAGACTTCTGGTCTATTGCACTAGCACCTGTACTATTCTGGTCTATTGCACTAGCACCTGTACTATTTTGTACTATTTACGAATATCAATATTGTACTATTTACGAATCTAAATGGATACAACATAGTTTGTTCGTGTACATATATGTATTTCTACACTAGGAAAGAGAAATGAAGATTTGGCAGGAAATGGAAGAATATATGATATATTGTTTGTTACCTGTACGAGAATGGAGTAATCAAAATAGATAGGTAAACCTTGTCTTATGGGTTTTTCAAGACAACTGTGAATCAACTCCGAGTTACGTCAACTGATTTTCTGACAACTTTCCTAGTCAACACTACACACACCATTAACAATATTTTGAAAAGGCGCAACATAAAATTGACAACGACCTTGTAGAGAAATATCTCCCTGTTACCCCTGAACACTTTCATCTTTCAACTGTTGTATTATCAATCTATTGTTCTGAATACTTAACATGTTATTACAGTATTCCTTTATTGCTACAATGATTGTTGTCACCCGTTAGTAATGTTATTTCCTTCTTTCAGAACCCCTGTGGTCATTTTTGTGGTGCAAATAAAGTTCCTTTCAATAAGGAGTTTCAATTCTCACACCACGCCTTTTCTCCAATAATCCAACGTTAACTGACAATATGTTACCCTAGACCTTCATGCAGCAATCGTCGCAGCCCCTTTATGCAGCAAGCGTCACAGCTCAGTGCGTCATACACGCCCCAAACACAGCAATGGCTGCTACCGTTAGCTCAGATGTGGTATTTTATGCCAATGCCACACACATCAAAGGCCGAGAGAAAGTCGTTCAACTACTCGAGTGCTGTGATGAACCTCTCTGTAAAAACCTCACTTGATTCACAGGTGACAACTGGATGAACAATCCAGAATCCGAAGTAACTGCAGAAATTAAGAAGCTGGCAATCCATGAAAAGAATATAATGGTGACAAGAGTAACTTTAAATAATAAAAAGGAGGGTTTGTTTATTTCCAGTGTTTTTTCAACATCAGAAATAGCCATCAATGTGAATGGCTTCACCTCCTCCAACAAAGATCCAATTTCCTGCCATTGAAGAAAATCCTGCCAAATTGCAACAATATCTCATAGATCTCTATAAGACCAGCGCCTTCGAGTCTTGTAGCTATCAAACTCTGTACCACTAATGGAAGGTCCACCAATACTGAGCCGGTTGCCCATCATACAGCAATGCCAGTCCTCCTTCATTAACGAAACGAAGTCAAGACCAGTATAAACCAAGACACCCGACTTGGCATATTGGAACCACTTCCCATTAATGAATTTATCACCTATCAAGTGTCATCGCATGGTAGTGTGTTCCCAAAATAACAAAAAACACAAGCGCACCGTAGACTTTTAGTCTTTTAATATCGATGCTCCCACACCTTTCCACTAAGCTAGATCAGTTCCACAAAGAGAAAAGTAAACCATCCTTGATGTATGGAGCGGATACCATAGTGTTCCAATATGCACGACAGATCGGCATCTGACATCTTTTATTACACCATGAGGCTGCTATCGATACAACACTGCACCCCAAGCTACATTGCATCTGGCGATGGTTACACTCAGTGATACAATGAAATTGTATCTGGCATTCTCAACAAAACCAAATGCAACGATACTACTCTGGTCAGACAACCTCGTTCAAAACCTTTTTTCAAAACTTCTTTCACTTGCGGTCGTAATGGCATACTAGTTAACCTAGAAAGTTCACGTTTGATAAGGACACAGTCGAGTTCACCGGATTTGAAATCACTCTTAATAGAATTTGGCCTTGTAAAGAAGTACATCCAATTAATATCTAAATTTCCAGCACCGAAAAACCCACTGACGCTCGATCTTGGTTTGGTCTCGTCAACCAGGTTTACTATAATTTTCAGTATGGCAAAATGAATGCTACTTTTTCGAGAGTTGCTAAAACTTGGTATACCCTTCAAATGGGACGAGTCTGTTGCATCCTCACGCATTAGAGAGTCCATGGAAGACTACGGTTATAATGAGTTAATCCTCTTTCATATAACTACCCATAAAGCATTGTTTTGGTTTACCACGAGAAGCCATTTTGGAATAGTAGGTTTATCGCTAAGTTGCGTCCGTAGATCGTCTCTTCAGTTAAAATAGAAACTACAACATTGGCGATGAAGATTTTTCTCCCTGAATAAATAGGAATTCATTCGGCCTCTGACACACACACACAATCTCCCAAATTCTGAGATTCAGTCACGAAGATTCTTGGACATTGAACTCTACATGTGGCTACTTTTGGTAGAATTAATGAATTCAATGGTGAAAATGAAGAATGGTCAAACTATGTTGAACGTTTGGAATTCTTCTTTACTGCTAACGAAGTTGAAGATGAAGTTATAAAAAGAGCTATACTTCTCAGTGCCTGTGGTGCTCCCACTTACAATTTGTTCCGCAGCCTCACTGCTCCAACCAAGCCCGGTGAACATACATATGCAAACCTAGTTAAATTAATGGCTGAACATCAGCGATCTACACCCAACCTGATTGCTGAAAGATTTAGATTTAATAAACGTGACCATTTATCTGGTGAAACAATTGCACAGTATATGGTGATATTATGTTGCATGACTGAGTACTGTGCCTATGGTACCATCTTAGAGGATATGTTACGAGACCATCTTGTGTGTGGCATACAAGATGACAGAATCCAGCAACATCTTTTGAGTGAAGGTGCCTCCCTCACACTCAATAAGGTGCTGGAATAAGCAACCGCCATGACTGAATCAGCGGCAATTCAAAACCAAGAACACTCACCATCAGTTAAACTAACTCAGCAGATTCTGAAAGTCAACCAACAGCGCCCATCTCCTACTATGAAAGAATGTTTCCAATGTGGTGGTCAACACATTCCCAGTACTTGTGCGTTCAAGGATTAGAAATTTTTTTACTGCAAAAACCCGGAACACACTATTAGAATGTGTCACAAGAGAGCAAGATCAGAGCATCGCTCAAAACCTAAACATGCTACCCGGATGCTTCAAAATGACCAGTCCTCTAAGTCACAGGCCTCTGACAGCGATGTAGATATTTATACCATGTATAAAGTAGGGGAACGTTGTACTGACCCCATGATTGTAAATGTCTGCATCAATGGATTTACTGTGCCCATGGAGGTGGATACTGGAGCATCTCTGTCAGTATTGGGGAAACTACAATGAGCCACCAGACCATTACAAATTCAGCCAACTACCACCAAACATCGCACCTACACCAGTAAATCTGTTACTCCATTAGGAATTGTGGAGGTATCCGTCACATATGAAAGTCAGAAAAAAGACTTAGTGCTTTTAGTCACCCCTGGGGAAGGACTGACTCTACTGGGTTGAAATTGGCTATGACACTGCCAATTGAATTGGGAGAAACTATTCAGTATTTTGCATATGAACAATGGAAACATAGTCATGCAACAAAAACTGGCTGCTTTAAAAAAGAAGTATGGTGAGGTGTTCAGCGAAGGTATAGGTACATTAAAAGATATCGGGGTTCATATCAAGGTTGACTCTAAAGCTATGCCAAAATTTTCGAAAGTTAGACCTGTTCCATATGCTCTGAAAGAAGGGATTGAAGTTGAGCTTGACAGATTAGTGTGATAAGGTATTTATTGGCCTGTAAATTACTCCAAATAGGCTTCTCTGATAGTACCAGTTATAAAGCATGATGGAACAATAAGAACCTGTGGAGACTATAAGCAAACTGTTAATAAAGCAGCCACATGTGACAACTATTCAGTTCCAAAAACTGAAGATCTGCTTGCAACTTCGAACGGGGGATGAAAAGTTTATGAAGCTTGACCCTAGCCATGCTCATCAACAGTTGCTTTTGGATGAGGACTCTCAAGAACTATTAACAGTGAATACTCATAGAGGATTTTTTCACCCTACATGCCTTCAGTTTAGGGTACATTCAGTCACAGGTATTTTCCAACATGAAATGGTGGAACGTTTATGCTATGTGCTGTTTGTTCGTGTTCGAGTTGATGACATATTAGTAACAGGCAGGAATGATGAAGAACACTTGGAAAACCTTGAGGAGGTTCTGCATGTGCTATCTGACTGTGGTCTGACGTTGAAGAAACAGAATTGCAACTTTATGACTCCAGAAGTAGTTTACTTGAGTTTCAAAATAAACAAGGATGGTATATTTCCAGTACCAGAGAAAATATCAGCAATCATGAATGCACCTAAGCCAAAATAATATCAATGATTCTGCACACAATGTCGTAATGTTGGCTTAAAGCACCAGCAGAGATTTGGAAAATTTGGTTTATGATGCCATGTATTTTTTACAAGAGAAGACTTGCATGTTGATAGAATGTGACTCAAGAGCACATGCCTTGCTGCTGCACTTCTGTAAGGTATCAATGATTGTCAAAGAGATGTACTTCGTATAATGGCCTATCAATGAAAAAAATGTCATCTAGCTGGTTTCTCTCTAAAATAAAGTGTTTCCTGGTAATTTTCACTCCTTTGTTGATTCAAATACTGCTCATTCCTTATGCACATTTGACTTTTCTAGACCAATATCTTTTCTCACTCAATCTTCTTTGAAATACTGAATTTCTCTCGCCACATCATATACACATATACATTTATTTATTCTTCAAGTGAACCATTATTGCATTTGTCCTGTATTAATTAATAGTCAGTCTCTTCTTTTTTCTAGCTGGACTTCATTATTGATACTATTACTCATACTTAGCAAATTCACACTCACACAAAGGTGCAGGCATGGCTGTACAGTTAAGGAGCTCACTTCGTAACCACATGGTTCTGGGATCAATCCGACGGTGTGGGACCCTGGGCAAGTGTCTTCTACCATAGCCTTGGGCTGACCAATGCCTTGTGAATGAAACTGGTAGAGGGAAACTGAACAGAGGCCCATCGTATA
>JAYRBU010001518.1:12621505-12631689 GCA_036023795.1 Vulcanoctopus hydrothermalis
TTTATGTACAGCAAATGCCAACTCTCCATATACAATTTTCTTTGGCAAACAACCAACTTTTTTATTCATTAGACATGTTCTGCCAAGCATACATGGATAGCACATATGAGTATATGCATGTCTATTATGCCTCTCAATACTAGCATCTGAGCATAGAACCCTTACATGTGCTGTTCAAAACTAACCACTTGTATCAAAAGTGGGAGACATTGAGTCTCCGTTCTAATGGTCCAATTTCGCTGTCATATAGCAGAGCATGGCATTATTGATGGCTAAAACAAACTAAAGAATTTGAGAATACAAGCAAACATAAACCTTAATTTTTGGTTCATGCAACCCATCCTTTTGCTAAGGACATATGACATTATTGATAGCCTGTTCCTTCGTGGATCTCCATAGCCCACTCAGTTTCAGTGGTGTTAAACAAATGAGAACCAAATCTAACTTTGGTGTTTAGAATGCTAGTCTATTGCTGGTAGCTTTTCCTGCAAGAGGGATTGAACTCAGTACTCACCAATTTTAACAAAGCAGTTACTGCCTTACAATGGTGAATTATACCACCCAGCAGTGACTACTTAGAGCTAAGTATGTTCGGTTGTTGAGAAATAATTGTGTTTGTCACAGACATAATGCACTGCCAATGGAAAGACATGAACCACTGACTCCTCAGCTGGTTCTTCAGCCCATTATTGACTATGTTATTGATATGGACATAACATTTATGCAATAAGAAAGCTTACATGAAATATATTTTTATATAAGACATAAGACTATTATACTTTCTTTAAACATATCAAAAAAACATAACATAAAAACCCTGAATAAACAGTTCTACAGTTACAATGATATTAATACAGCTTTGAAAGTATGTGTGGGTGAATCTGTATCAAGAAAATAAAGGTCCTCATCATAGAGTAACTAAGTACCTCTTACAATTTGACATGAAAATCTAGAGACTTCAGCAAAGATTTCTTCTAAAGATACTTCTCAATTATATTAACTTGACATTCTCTCATGCAAAGCCAATACTTACCACAGGAATAACATGTGTCACACCATCTCCAGAATCTATCACAGTACCTGTCAGTGTACGATCACCAACTTGACGAGAGGCCCAAGAAGCTGCTAAGGCTAGGACTGCCTAATATTAGAAGAAAGAAAGAAAAAAAGAATTTAGAAATAAAATTGAAAAAGAAATAAACAATAATAAAAAATAAAACTTCAAAATAAAATTCAGTTTCCTGGTTAATATTCAAAACACTGGAAGAAACAATAGACCACCAGGATAAATGTCTTTCTTACAGTATTTAGTTATGTTCCAAGTTCAAATTCTACCAGAATTGTTTTCACTTTTCATTACTCCAAGGATGTTAAAATAATTACCACTAATACAATGGGATCAATTCACTCAATTACATCCTGGTCTTTTGAAAATTGTCCATTCAACTAACTAGAGGGCAGTGTAGTGGCAGGCCGTAGAGCAATGGATTAAATGTAATGCTGTATTTAGTTACATCCCTTTATGGTTTGATTTCAAATCCCAACAATGTCAACTTTGCCTTTCATTTTTTTTTTCAGGTATGGCTGTGTGGTTAAGAAGTTCACTTTGCAACCATGTGGGTTCAATCATCACTTCAGAAAACTGCTATAGCCTTGGACTGACCAATGCCTTGTGAGTGAAATTTGGTAGTCTTAAACTGTGCAGAAGTGTGTGTGTGTGTGTGTGTGTGTGTGCACATGTGTGTTTTTGTCTCTGCATATGTTTTTCATGTTGACGTCAGCTTAAACAAACAGTGTCATTTGTGTATGTCTCATGTAAACAATAGGTCCCATAGCTTAGTGGTTGGTTCTACAGGTGAAGATCAATGCAATAAGTCCCATACTTAATAATAAGGGTTGGCATCAGGAAGGTCATCTGGCCATAAAATACTACCTCAAAAAATCTCTGGTGATGGTTTGCAATGGCAACGATTAGTCAACAGGAGAGTTTGATAAGTTCATTTTCCATGGAGAGTATTGTAGAGTGTAATGTTTTAGGCCTTGCTCTTCATATGTGAGTGAGGGGAGGAAAAAGTGTGGTTGTCACTTGGCTTTGCCTCCAACCCATGTGACAACACCACTTTTTCATCCTTTCTTCACTCTCAGATGAAGGGCAAGGCTTAACCCAATTTGTTACCATATTTCTAATGAAATACACTACCTATGATTTTCAATTAATTTTGAAAATAATCAACAATTTGGAGGGATTTAATAAAATAACTAATTTTCTCGTTATTAAGTTGGTGTTTGGAACATACCTTAACAAATAGTTCTTACATAAAATTATGAGGTTTAAAATTAAATATGAACACTTCAAAATAAATGGCTTTTTATCATAGAACCAGGGGTGGTTTTAGGTGGTTTGGTATCAAAAGGGTTAAAACATTAGACTATAATACTCCTCACAGAAAATGAACTTATCAAATTAAGTTGACTATACCCTCCCACAAAATGTGTGACCTTGCGCCAATGGCAGAAATCTATATTCAAATAAAAGAACGTTTTTAGTATTAAAAAAAAAAAAAAAAAAAGTAAGCTATGCCCAAATATGAAGTTTAGATAAATACAACTTCTAGTTTAATTAAACTAAGCGTTATATAAAATAAGTGGCATTTAATTAGATAAGATCATTAAATACATGCGATAAAAATGTGCTGTAATAAAATCTAATCTTTTAATGATGCTAAATGATACACTTGTAACACATGAAATGTGATAAATTATATGAAAAAAAAACATAAAAATCCTAAAAGATATTTTCTGCATGTGTCCACAGCATGATAATTTCATAATGTTGTAAATAATTGTTCCAGAACTGATGTAAATAATCATTCTAGGATTGCTGTCAAAAGATTATCACTACTATTAACACTTTTCCAGGCAATGAGGAAACCTCTACATGGTCACTGGAACAACTAGAAATAGCAACCAAATCTTTCAGCCAAATCCCACCCCACCATTTAAAAAAAAGATGGGAAAAACATATTGGATATTGTAGTCCGAGATGAACTATGTCTGAGAACAAGGAATGGCCACGGCTTGAATGCCTCTGATCATAGGGCTAAACAACAACAACCCTTTTCCATTATTATCTTGAGTGTACCTATTAAAAAGATGTATTGAAACGGTGTGAGGATATGGTTGGTGACTCCCATAACCCATTGACTGCATGTTAGTATCTGATATGTCAACTTGGCAGAGCCCATCCTCTTGAACCTATATCCTCAGGTGGAGTTGAACTCAGTACAGCAAACTAACAATATATTCATCAGTTTTACACTGCTGCTGCTTATAGTGACAAGTCATTCATACCCGGATGTGTCAATTTAGAGCTTGTTGCTATGGTGTACTATAGGATAAACTTATAGATTTTTAGCTGTCACTGCATGTGTAAACCAATTAAATTAATTAGATACATATAACAATAGGCACAAGTATAGCTGTGTGGTTAAGATGTTCGCTTTGTAACCATGTGGTCCCAGGTTCTCTCCCACTGTGCGGCACTTTGGGCAAGTGTCTTCTGCTATAGCCTCAGGCCAACCAATGCCTTGTGAGTGAAATTGGTAGACAGAAACTATATAGAAGCTGTGTATGTGTGTGTGTGTGTGTATATGTGCGTTCGTGCGTGTCATCGTTTGACACCATTTCGGTTGGTGACATTTGTTTACATGTTCATAAAACAAAATGCCCAGCTGCTCAGCAGTAGGATTCCCATACTTAAATCAGTATGGTTAGTGACAGGAAATGCTGCCTCAAAAATCTCCGTTAGCATGGAAACACAGACATAAAAATGATGATAACAGTCGTAAATGACTGTCTTATTTTTACAATTTCGCAATGGACAGAAAAAGAGGGATTGGCTGGACTATAGTTTCAAATGTCATTACGTTTTCATTAACAACCACTTATCCCTGGTTCTTAACTGACCACTGTGAAATTATTTGACTAGTAAACTGGAGTCAAGTTTCATAGTGACAACAGACACAACACAGGGTGATGACAAGATACAAACCAGCCACCTCTCAGCTGGTTGTCTATATTTTATATTTCAATTTGTCACTATATGTACAAAATAGAAAGTTGACATCAAAAATATTTTTAGACACATTCTGAAAACAGTGATGGGAAAGTGGTACAAATTATTTTTAGATAGGTATGGAAAGATATGATGTAATTTAGGGAGCTTTCAATTAAGTTTAAATACTAGAAAACAGATTCAATATAAAACTCATCTGCTTTGCACACTATCCCTTTCATTACCATATTTCTAATGAAATACACTGCCTATGATTTTCAATTAATCTTGAAAATAATCAAGAATTTGAAAGAATTTAGTAAAATAACTAACTTTCTTGCTATTAAGTTTATGTTTGGAACATAACAAAGAGTTCTCACATAAAGTTATAATGGAAAGTTTGAATTTAAATATGAACACTTTAAAACAAATGGGTTTTTTTTAATCATAGAACCAGGGGTGGTTTCAGGTGGGTTGTTATCAAAATGGTTATTTTTCAGAATATCGAGCCAGTGAAGAAATTTCTACACAGTCACTAAACCTACTGAATTTAAAACCTGAATTTTCCTCAATAGGTTTTTCTATCAATGACAATCTTCAAACACAAGTAGCAAAACTGGAATTTGTGAGACAGATTTCTACTAACGTGAGTATCCAGTATCTACTATCAGTTGTCTTAATTGTCCTACTGACTGTCAGCCACTCCTGCATCTAATTTCATTATCAGCTGCTATATCAAAATTACATTTCAAAGTTCAATGACATTACTGGATTAGGTATACATAGAACTTTCTACAGCCACCACTATTACTCTAATTTTGTTAAGTTGATCTTATCACTGTATCCTTGAAGTCCTGGACAGCAGTGTGAAGCTGATGTATATAAGCAGGAATAGACAGAAAGAAATCAAGTTTCCCAGTTGCTCTCTCACAATGTTTGATAAGTGAAGGTGTGGCTAACTTCTGAAGAGCAGAGATCATAGTAGTGACAGATGAGATTTCTACATACAAACTTCCATACATAATGACCAAGTTTATAAAAATTTGGAGTAAGTGAAATCTTTAAACTAGATGAAAACCCAATTTCTGTAGGAGAGGGACATATTCGGTTGGATCAGCCCAGTATGTTATTGGTACTATATTAATGACAAAGGGATTGAAGGCAAAGTTGAGCTGAGTGGGACTTGATTTGGAACTGAGAGGAAACTAAATACTTTAATGTACTTAGTCTAGCACTCAGTTTGGCACTGTACTTTTTCAGCCATTTCTACAAAACCAGTTAATGATAAACATGGTTTCAGTCAGAGAAACAGAAGATACAATTGTCTTCTAGCTTCTAAATGCTACTGTCTCAGTCTAGAAACACGTGTGAAATATGGACAGCAGCAGCACCTTATCTAACAACAGAGAATAAGGAAGTGAAAAGAAAAGGATACACAGAGAGAAAGGAGATAGAGAATGTGATATCAACAGAGAACTAAAGAGATATACAAGTGTGTCTCAGAAAATTTAAAATATAAAGGAAAAAAAATGAATATTCAAAAGAGTTAGTAAACTTATGCACAATAAATGTGGCAGTAGTGCCTCATTTCAGTCTGTGAATAATCTCGCTAATTTCTATAAAGATTACTGTAGACTAACAAGTGTAAGAGTACAGATAAATATGTATATTCTGCTGATCTCAAAATATTACAATAATATTGTCCAATCACATATTTGAGTAATACCCTTTCAACCAATATTTTTATATAATTTTTATAATATACAATTTTTTTTACAGAAAACACTGGTGTTGCAATAATAGGCAAGACATGATCTAACAGTTATCCAAAAGACCATCATTGACACATTCTACAAAGAGGGGAAGACACAGAAGGTTATTGTCGAAAAAGCTGGCTGTTTCCATAGTTCTGTGTTGAAGCATCTCTCTGGAATGTCATCTGGACGAGCAAGGTGTAGCATAAAGAGATGCACTGGCAAGAGGAATGACCACAGCCTCGAGAGGACTGTGAAGAAAAAAAACTGGTTTAACAATATAGGAAAGATCCATAAAAAGTGGATTGAGACAGGACACATCCAGGGTGAATATGCACAGATGGCTTCAATAGATGGGATACAACAGCAGAGTACCCAGTACCAAGCCTCTTCTCAATGACTGGCAGTGTCACAAGCAGTTGACTTGGGCCAAGAAGAAGCAAGAGTAGTATGCTGAACAGTGGACCAGTGTGTTGTTTTCTGATGAGAGTAAGTTTTGTATCTCATTCAGAAACCAAGGCTGCAGAGTTTGGAGGCGAGCTGGAAAGGCACAGAACCTCAGCTGTTTGAAGACCAACATCAAGTTCCTGCAGTCAGTGGTGGTTTGGAGTGCCATGTCATATACTGGTGTTGGACCACTGTATTTCTTCAGGGTCACAGTCAATACAGAGGTCTACCAAACGATATTGGAGCACTTCATACACTTGTCAGCCAACAGCCTATTTGCTGATGCAGAATTTCTGTTCCAGCAGGATTTAGCACATGCACACAGTGCCTAAATAACCACTGCTTGGTTTGCTGATCAGCATATCAACATTCTTCCTTGGCCAGGTAACTCACCAGACTTGAACCCTCATACAGAATCTATGGGGTATAGTAAAAAAGATGGCCAATTTGCACCCCAGCAATCAAGTGGAGCTAAAGACTACTATCAAGATAAACTAAGCTTCCATCACACCTGAGCAGTGTCACATGCTGGTTCTCTCTATGCCACAATGTATACAGGCAATCATTGAAGCTAAAAGAGTTCCAACTAAGTACTAACTTACATTACATACCCATCTTTCAATTTTTGACTAGCTTGCTTTATTGTAACGATATATTTTGGACGTTCAGATATTACATTCTAATATTTTCAGATATTGGATATTTAATGATCCAAGTGCGGAAACCACAAATGTTAGCTTATATCAACAAAATACTAGGAATAAATCTGTTGAAATTTAGTGAGCTTAATACAATTGAAATGTTGTTCTTCTGACTTAAGTGACAACAAATATCCAATTTTTGCATAATATTCTAATTTTCTGAGATGCACCTGTAGAGGTGAGATAGTTGGATGGGTGGGTATGAGGGTGAATGTGTATATATATATGTATATATATGAGTGAAAGAGAGAGAGAGAAATACTGAGAGGAAATAGAGAAAGGAATTGAGAGAAAAGGAGAGAGGGGAAAAATGGAGAGAAAGGAAAAATTTAGAAATTTGGAGGGAAAAAAAATGTCAGAAGAATTACAATTTAAAATCAAATCCTACCATTATTCTAATACTGATGAGTCATAAAACAGCTGACAAAATGCTATTCCAAACATTTTGTAATTCCAGCATTTTTATGCTGAATGGTGGCTTGTGCAGTTCATTTTTCTCAAAAGCTATCTTTGTTGTCATCATAATCATCATCGTTTTTACGTCCGTTTTCCATGCTAACATGGGTTGGACAGAGAGTTATTGAGGCAGAATTTTTACGGTCGGATGCTCTTCCTGTCACCAACACTGATCACCAAACGGCCGGACGTATGTTTATTAGGAAACACAAACAAACGCTCACCGCCCGGTGTCAATGACAAAGACTTACGAAGTTTTACCATTTACGAGTTACAAAGTAAACAAACAGAATACAAACACAAACAGACATACATATACATATATATTTATACGACGGGCTTCTACAGTTTCCGTCTACCAATTCCACTCACAAGGCATTGGTCGGCCCGAGGCTATAGTAGGAGACACTTGCCCAAGGTTCCACGTAGTTGGACTGAACCGGAAACCACGTGGTTATGAAGTGGAGTTCTTAACCACACAACCATTCCTAAACTGAGAGAAACAATATGTCTGTCGGAGGTATGTGTTTTACAGACAGATTCTATGGAAATTTAATGCCGAGTATCCGTTAATGTACAATAATAATCTTTAAATCATAATAACCTTCATAATAATGATGAATTTGAGATTTCAATGATTACTTATGAGTCTAGTTGCGTCCGTTCAAGCAACGATTGCGAACTATTTGCAACGATTCAGGCTATCCATGCAGGATATATTTCCTCACGAATGTATGATTGAACACAAGTATTCTAACCGATATTCCTTTTGTTATCTTAAATACAGCACATATTTATCATCGTTCAATAGAAATTATTCTTAATGAATTTCAAATCAATAACGAGAATCATTACGTTTCAGCTCGTTATCAAAGTACTCCAGAAGCAATGAATCTCTTCACAAACTCTATATAATAATTACACAACGGAATATATTAGACTTTATACATATGGTAATAAGATTTTATCAATTTCATTTCCTCTTTAGTAATTTACAGATATTTTCACGAGCTATTTCATATGAGAAGATTAGATTCCATTCCGATAAATTTCTCAAGATAAATTCTTCACAAGTAAAACAAAATTCAATAACTACAAGAAAGAAAGGATCGCTTTCTTGCAAACGTTTCAATATTGATTACTTACAGATTTTTTTTTTTTCATAAATTAAAACAAATTGAATGCTTACACCAATATCTCGAATATTAATTTGAACTTACTTTTATATAATTCCTAAACCTAGACATAATAGCGTGACATATAAAAGTGAAATAGGGAAATAACTGGAAATGATGGACTGAATCTCACCATCATAAGTTCTTTCCTAAACGATGCCTACAAAATATGGACTGCAAACGAAATGTCAAAGCATTCAGAAAGTAACATATAATTTATGATTTTGTTTCAAAGAGAACTATATGTAATCATATATGTCGAAGATATTCGAACATCTTGTTTCCAAACTTTGACATACAATAGAGAAAAACAAAAACAAAACAAGGGGAACAAGATGTATAGCCAGATTTCAATACACCAATTCCTCTGTTGCTCATATCAGAAATCTCTATAGCAACAGTTTGGCATTTAGAGGACTTCAATTCTACAACTGTCCTTCGCCAAATATTACGAAATGCGATCAGAGTTTCTCTGAGACTTTTAAAAGCTATCTAGATGCATTTCTCTCTAATATATCAGTCCGCCGCCATGAAAAGGCTACAAAGACAGCAGAGTAGCCTCTCTATCAATTCGTTGATCCAACAAATAGAGATTCTACGTTACATAAAAGAAAACAGAAAATAAATTCATTGGAACCCTAAATGAAATAAAACAGAACAGGAAGGCGGTTCTGGTTAAAACAAACTGAATTAAAATAAACAACACTTCTGTATACAATTACACTTAGTTTCCCATCACAAAGAAATTGGTTGAATTAGTAGAGATTACATGGAGTATATGTAGCTGACTAACGCTACTAAGTTCGAAGCCCACTCAGATTCATCTCTTTACAAAATAGTTACGTATGTAAAATGTGATATATATAATTAGACGTGGATACAAATAACTATACTGCTCCCCTAAAATGTATGATCTTGCACTAAAATGAGAAGTCATTTGAAAGCAATCAATGCCACAATCAGTACAGTGCCCATAAAAATACCTTCCAGTATGCATTTATGTCCCTTTATGTTCCGAAATCGAAACTCTGAATGGTCCACTACATTTCATTATTCCAGAGTGGGTAAAATAATAACTTTTAATGTTGATGCAATACTAAGTCCTGTGTGCTGTATTACATATTGATGTAATACAATACCCAGCACTGACTGTGGGTGTTATTTATGGGTAGCAATGGTATATTTCAAGGGGAAGGAATCTAAATACTGAGAATTAAAGTTCCATCAAATGTTTGTTATGATATTCACGAATACATGTCTGAAAGTTTGTAATATCTTAAAAGATTAAAATATTCTCAAGCTAACAGTGTTTTTCTTAGGATGTGGGCTGAAACTATGCGAATAATTTATTGTAATTCTGATGCTTTGGAGTTTCCTGGTATTTAATCATAGTGCTTAAGAGCGCCATTTGATATCATCCGCAAAGCTCCGATGAACACAGGCGCAGTGGTTGTTCATCGGCGCAGTGGCAATTTTAAATGCTACCTTATTTATTATTGGCAGTTATTAGCGTGTCGGACAGAATACCTTACGGTATCCTTTCTGTTTCACTGCGCTCTGAGTTCAAATCCCGCTGAGGTCAACTTTGCCTTTCATC
>JAYRBU010001518.1:12827001-12837652 GCA_036023795.1 Vulcanoctopus hydrothermalis
AAACAATAAATTTAGCACCTTACAAACACAAACACAGAAAGGAAAAAAATGTGCTCAGAACTGCCCACAAAATTGAACCACACGTCTGCTGTATAAGAGGTGTCCTTGCTACCCACTACACCAGGGGTGTCAAACATACAGCCCGCTGCTCAATTTTATGAAAAAAATATTTTTATTATTATTTTTTAGTTTTAAAATATTCTGTAAAATATACTACCACCTATATGTTACCACCTCATATTCTTTCCTTTCTTTATTGTTAATAATGAGTTGTTATAAGGTATATTGACCCCATTATCCATTTACTTTGGCCTACACTATGAATAGATGTTTTTAAGACTAATTGTCCTTATCTGGCCTGCAAGATCTAGTTTATGCTTCAATGTGGCCCACAAAGCCGAACGAGTTTGACACCCCTGCAATACACCAAATATGGACTTAAGTCATTAGCGCGTCAGACAGAATGCCTTGCAGTATTAATTCTGGCTCACTGTACTCTGAGTCCAAATCCTGCCGAGGTCAACTTTGCCCTTTGCCCTTTTTGGGTAGATAAATAAATTACCAGTCTAGGGTGGTGGACTGGCAGGATTGCTAGAGTGTCGAACAAGATGCCTCTTGGTATCTATTATGGCTCTTTGTGTTCTTAGTTCAAATCCTGCCGTGGCCTACTTGGGTGGTAAACTTAATCCGTCACTTTGTTTATGTCGTGGTAATGTCGTGTTTTGGGTTGCCTCAAAAACCGTTTAGGGGGCAACACCAGCATTCTATGTTGTGTACTTGTGGGAGTCAGCATGTCTTTATTTATTTATTCCTTTAATATTTTTATTTTGTTTATTGTTATTTTCCATTTATTTTTATAAATTCAATTTTTAAATTGAGATTGAAAAATAAAAATGTGGACATTTAAAAAAATAGAAAGTAAAAACAGCTAAAAAAAAATAAATTATTTTTTCGTACATTTTCTATTAATCCTGAATTGATAAGTTATAATCAGCTAAATATATATCACTTATTACTTCTCTCTTATTTTCTGTCAGCTGACCAATCACTCAGTATTATAATCTAGCAATCTTTATAACTCAATTTTTCAGTGTCTGCCTGCCTGCACCCCTTCCTGACGAACAATATCCCTATTTTCACTACAACCATCAACAGATTTAGCCAACAACGTAGTCTCTGCGGGATCGATCGGCCTGCTAGAAATAGCAGCTAAATTTCCCTCAATCACACCCTACCATCTTAAAAAGATATCTATGATTATGTAAAATTGATTGGCTATATTCAAATAAAGTCAATTTCGGTTAATTGCGTAAGTTTTTTTTAGAGTTTTAGTAAAAAAAAAATGGCGAAATGTAGCATAAAATTGACCATTTGATTTGATTTCAATAAAGTAATTCTGGAGGATCCGTTTTCATGAGTTAAAAATAACAGTAACCAGTAATTCATATTTATTCAAGTCTTAGAATTAAAATTATCGATGTTCAGATTCCGGTGTATTTTTTATCTTGTGTTTAATTGTGTTATATATTACTTCAAATAAAGAAAACTTCATTGTAGATAAAATTTGAAAAAATGTACTTAACTACATTACCCAGTGATTGACCCAATTCAATTTTTCTTAACGTTTTATTCCTCGTTGTCATCGATGAATAACTTAAAGTGTGTAAAAGTCATTATCGGGACATATGAATCTGCCTAAGCTTGGATAACTGAAGAAAATCAAAGGGAATTGAAAACCCCTATAAGGGATATGTCAAACGACTGTCATGGGAAACATATCAATAAAAAAAAATAGCTTGGACTGGTTGAAACATACGTAAATTATGTGTAGACAAAACGTATAATAAGTTTTAAAAAACGGTTTATTCTTGTTTTATTATATAATCCATACATGTGTAACATAGCCACAATACCTTACTACTGACAATATAATTAAGCGCCAACTAATTGCTTAAGAATTTCAATCATTTCATTATGCAGAATCAACTGTACCACTTAATTAGCACTGTGACCTATACTGCTTTTCAAATTTTCGTAACTATACAATCACTGGCAATCTTTCGTAAGCCGACCACAAAGTGAAAGTAAGTTACCATGTCAGTATCAGCAATTTCCGCAATCAAGCAAGTCAACGTGGATGAGTGAGTGCAAGATAATATATTAACCCCCCCCCCCTCCATTTTTAACTTTTTTATCGTATTTCTGGCAATTTCCGTCCGCGCATTTTCACTTTGTTTTCTGAGAATCTTAAACCCATCCGTATTTCAAATCGAAATGGCAGCACGCGTGCTTATCGTCCAACACGTTCTCAGTAATACTGAGATAATTGAAAAGCAATACAAGATCAGAAAACCCTAAAAACAAAGCAAAAATCACATTAGAAAATAATTGCCGGAGATTTTGCTTCTTCTAACATCGACATGGTTCATCACAAGATATTGTTTAAATTCGCGCCGCATTCTTCATTACAACATATTGTTTACGGAAATTGTTACACACACATATATATATATATACACACACATATATATATATAGGCGATCTTTGCCAGAAATACGATATAAAAGTTTAAAATGGGAGGTGGAGGAGTTTAAGTCAGAAAACCAAGGGAAAGTGAATATATTCACTCATCCAAGTTGACGTGTACCGCATATTGCCGATACTGACAAGGTAAGTTACTTTCACTTTGTGGTCGTCTTACGAAAGATTTGTCCAAAAGGAGCTGCTCCTTATTATTACAATTAAATTCCTCTGAAGTATCCACGGGTCTTGAAGTACTCGTCCAGCGCCTCCGACGACAATTTCAAACCCAATTCCGAAATAAATTTGAAAGTGAAGGGTGCACAACTCCCGCTAGTTTCAAACTTTACCGGTTGAAATATATAATGACCGGGCATTCCTATACAATAGCATCGGAAATTATCTATCTCGTCAAAAGCCGTAATTTTTTCAGATTAGACTGAGTGATTACGATTCTAAAAAAATAATTTCCCGTTCTGCCTTCCCACTTCCGTGTAAATTCAATTTTTGTGGATTTGTATGTTAGAAAATTTTTAACAGGATGTTAAGAGTCAAAAGTCCTGTAATGATATCCCTAAAAATGGGTTTTTTTTTCCAACTTATTTATTATGAAATTTGCAGGTAAGAAACACAGGTGCTTGAAATGTTTTCACACGCGATAAGTTCACTTTCACCATATATATATATATAGTTCAATAATTCATATTAATTTAATGCTGTACCATGTGGAACCGTGTCTCACAGGATGTTAAGAGTTAAACATCGGAGATGTAAACCCCGATGGGAGAATGGTAATCTCCGTAACCCATTTGATACCAATCCGCCTATAAAAAAGTGTTCATATTTAAATTTAAACCTTCCATTATAAATTTATGTAATAAATTTTTGTTAAATAATGTTCCGAACATCACCTTAACTCATAAGATTCTGTAGGACACAGTTCCACATGGTGCTGCATCATCAAATTGACATAAATCATTCAACTGTATATATGGTGAAAGTGAACTATTTTTATGTGAAAACACCCCAAGTATTTGTTTCTTACCTGTAAAATTCCTAATAAATAAGCTGCAAAACCAGTTTTTAGGCATTTTCTGCTCAATAAATTAAGTCATCGAAAATTTTTAACAGGATGTTAAGTGTTAATAACGAAAGTGCGTTATTTAACTTTAAACCCTCCAAATTTTTGATTATTTTCGAAATAAATTGAAACACAGGCAGTATATTTTAAAAATATGGTAAAAGGGTTACTTAGATACCAAAAAAAAAATTTGTATTCCTGCGAGGGTGTGGTTGACAGTTTTTTTAATGTATGTATATGTATACATATGTGTGTATATATATATTTGGTAGACGGAAACTGTAGAAGCCCGTCGTATATATATGTGTGTGTGTTTGTCTCCGTATCTGTTTGTTTACCTACCGTAACTTAGCGGTTCGGCTTAGAGATCGATAAGATAAGTACTAGACTCAACTGGGGTCGATGTAATCGACTTCAAGGTTGTGCCCCAGCATGGCCCCAGTCCAATGACTGAAACAAGTAAAAGAGTATATATATATATATATATATACAATGGACTTCTGCAGTTTCTGTCTCACAAATTCACTCACAAGGTTATAGTAGAAGACACTTTCCCAAAGGTGCCATGCAGTGGGACTGAACCCGAAATCACGTGGTTGCAAAGGGAACTCCTTAACCACACAGCCATGCCTGCGCCTATATACATACATATATATATTTGTATGTGTGCGTGTGTTTGTCTCCACAAAGTCTTCATTGCTGACACTTCTTAGGCTACCAGTGCGCATTGTTTATGTCCCACATAAACAATATCCTCACAGTTTGATGAGTGGAGGTTGGGGGAAAAATTACCTTACTATAAAGTAAGGATTGGTGACAGCAAGGGTACCCAACTGTTGAATACTGCTCCGAAAAGCTTCGTCCAATCCACACCAGTATGGAAAAGTGGACGCAAAAATGATGATGATGATAATTTAGCTTTAGAATGTATTTAGTGAGTGTATCAGAATTTAAGGTAGCTAATGAAGAAAACAAAGTAAGTAATAAATAGAATTTTGTCTATTTCATAATTTGAAAACCACCGGATTTGGTGAAGAAATGTAAGTGCTTACATGCTGTAAGGTGAGATATGTATGTTGTTGTTTAACCCCAGGTCAACCCTGATCGAGCAGCCTATGATCAATCACTCCTGCTGTGGCCATTCTATCTTTTTCCTAGGCACAGTGAACTAGGGACTACATTATCTAATGTTTCTTTCTTTTCAAAGATGGTAGAGTGTAACTTGAGAGATTTGGCTGTTATTTATAGCATGTCGAGACCATATAGGAGCTCCTTCTTTGGTTTATCACATATATATGTGGTAACATTTACTGAGCAACAAGTTGTAGATGGCCTCATTTGATAAGATAGTTGTTGTTACATCTTGATCGAGTAGATCTATGATCAAAGACATTCCAGTCATGACCAACCTCTTTTTATTCTTTTGTATATCAAGGACTACAATATTTAATGAGCCCTTCCTTTTTTAAGATGGTAGGAATGTGATTTGGCTGCTGTTTCTACAAGTTGGTTGACTGTGTAGATGCTCTCTTGTTGTTGAGCTAATAAATTGAAATGGGGAATTATACCAGCATAGCATGCTGGCACTACCAAAATACATGCATATGTAGTCACATGATAGGAAAGTCATTTAGTTCATTGTATCAAGTGTAACTTCGATATGATGTCACATAGCTTAACGAGTTTTCTAACTCCAACCACTTAACAAAGGTAACTTTTGAGCGAGCCTCAATGCAGTTACTCGACTGCTAGAAATATAAACCACACCAGCAGGCATGGCTGTGTGGTTAAAAAGTTCACTTCATAACCATGTGGTTCTGGGCACTATCTCACTGTGTGGCATCTTGGGCAAGTGTCTTCTAATATAACCTCGGGCTGACCAATACCTTACGAGGGAAATTGGTGGATGGAAACTGAGTGGAAGCCCGTAATATCGTGTTGAAATACTGAAATCGTGGAATCCACCAGATAGCACCAAATGAGGGGAAAATGCACATATGTTAAAAACATAATTTTCTTCCATATCAGTACGTAATGTATGCAAATTTCATTAGTGTCCTGTAATTTTATATATATATATGTGTGTGTGTGTGTGCATATGCATGCGAGTCTGTGTGTGTGTGTTTCCATGTAAGTCTTCATTGTTGACATCACTTAAGCTTCCAGTGTGTGTTGTTTATATTCTGCACCGAAGACCGGTGGAAAAACTACCTTACTTAAAAAAAGTAAGGTTTGGCATCAGGAAGGGTATCTAGCCATAGAATACTGCTTCAGAAAAAAAAAAATTCTCATCCAATCTATGCCAGTATGGAAAAGCTGACGTAAAAACAACGAACAATCTGCTTCAAATCATACCTTCCCGTCTTTCAAACAAGAATGGTAGGTCACAATTGAATAATGTAGTCCTACATATGTTAGGAATGATAAAAAAGACGGGATGGTCATAGTTGGAATGTCTTTGATCATAGGTCTACTAGATCAGGGTGACTTGATTAAAACAAAAAATACCAATTTTTACGCCGATAATGGCAATGATTTTTAACATAGACGGAAGGAACAAAAATATGGATGCGAGTATATTCTATTAGCTTGACACCGGTACACGAATGGTACTTATTTTGTCGACCCACCCGTAAGGAGGAAAAGCAAAGTCGAACTTGGTGGGATTTGAGCTGAGAACGTAAAGGGACATAACTCATTATTGCAAGAAAGGCGGAAACTGTTAGCAACACGCATTAGTCCAGATTCGCTCTATAAGTTTCGCTTCATCTAAAAACTTCCGCTTTTTACACTTTCCCTTTAGCTTGACTTCAATCTTCCTTAAAAATGTTTAAAAGTTATTTGATTTGTTTCCATCTTTATTATAAATGTTAAAAAGGGGTGAGGAGGGTACGCAACTTAATCTTTAGCATTTGTTGTTACCTTAACATATTAAAATAAATTTTGTATTTTCTCTAAGTGTAGTTCTTGTAGTTTAGACTTAGGTCAGGCATTCAAGCAATGACCATCCCTTCCTAATAGGACTGCATTATCCAGTGTGTCCTTTTAATTTTAAGGCGGTGTGTGTGCGCGTGGAGGGGGGGGGGGCTTAAGGGAGATTTGACTGCTATTTCTAGCAAATTGAGTGACCACATAGAGGTTTTGTAGTTGAGCGTAAAAAGCGGAAGTGTAAAAGAGGCGAAATTGTTAGGTATCAAACGAAAAGCGAAAAGGTTAAGTTTGGTGTAACTCTGGACGAGTAACGAACCTGCCACACTGTGAATGATAAACGAAATAATTGTAGTATTGCAAATGAGTATAACTGAGTAAATCGACAACAATATATTTACCGGTGGTTATTTTATCGATTAACCGAGGGTTGATAACTCTAAACATGACTAAAATTTTTGTTTAGCCTCAGGTCCTCCCTGACCAAACAGACATACGATGAAAGGCCTTGATCATCTCATCTTTTTTTTTATGACATAGTACGCATATCCCGGGACTACATTATCTAATGCGTCCTTATTTGTTTTTAAGACAGTAAGTTGTGATTTGAGGGAGATTCTAGCTGGTCAAGCAACCAAGCAGACACTCCCTCGTTACTTCGCCATTATTAAAGTATAATATATCAAAACAAAGAAAATATGTTTGTAAGAAAAGTTGATCCTTCATATTACGGCTGTAAACTTAAAATAAATACAAACACGAACGTCATTAAATTTTTATAAAGAAACAAACAATAATGCTTCAAATATGTATATTTAATCATGTTTTTTTAAAGTATAAAATATCTAATTGTATGAAATATATATTAAACGAGGATAACATGGTGGAGTCACTACTACAATGTATAGATGACAAAACAAGAAATCCTGCATGTAACTCTCAAAAACAATCTGGTGGAATCACTGTTATATTGGATCAAACAATAATATCCTTGTTAGAAAAAAGATAATTAAATATACATATCTGAAGCATGATTACTTGTTTCTTTAGAAAATTTAATAACGTTCGTGTTTGTATTGTATTCTGGTATATGTTTGTAGTTTCTTTTGAGTTTACACCGGCAATAAGAAGCATCGTCATAAAGTAAAAAATAAATAAAATAATAATAATTTATCAGGCGTAACTACTTATTACATTAAAGAAATGATAAAGTTCGTCTTCATCATAAACAGCAACTTGAGTTCTACATTCCTTACAATAAACTGGATGATAAATTTCGTTCGGTTTTTCTGAAGATTGCTTCATTTTCTTAGAGTTTTTACTAGAATCTGGGTACGTTAAATTTTCAGAATAATCCACAGAGCAGTTCATAACAAACATGGCACGGTATTGATTAGGGTATCGGTCGTGTCTCTGACAATCGACACAAATTGTTGTCATACATGCTGGACAGTCTAACAAGGCATCGGAAGAGGGTCCTTTAGGTACCTTGGAAGATTTGTTCTTTTTACGTTTATCGCAACCATCGGCTAAATTGAACCGAACTATTTTTTTAGATTTATCGCCCGTGTCTTTTTTAGTCTTGGGCGTAAGTTTTCTTCTGTCGATCTTCGTAGTTTTTGTTTTGGAGCCTGGAGGGGGCATGAAATTGACGAATTTTTTATGTGGGTTGCGTCTTCGTTCGTCCATCCATAATTGGTCTTTCGCGTCCATGGTTGGGTCATAGAAGAGTTCGTCGTCAGACATAACCCTGTGATTGTTGGTCTTGTTTTTGCTTTTATCCTCATTAGCACAGCTTTCATTATCTTCTTCATCGGAATCAAAATAAATATCGTTGTAGTACTTGTCATTATTTCCACCACCATCACTCGTAGAAGCGATAGATGTAGTTGCAGTTGTTGTAGGTTCCCTACTAGCTGCAGGTAGTTGCTGTTGTGATTGGGAAGAATTGAAATGTCTTTTCAATGATTCGATATTCTGTGAGAGCTCATGTTCCATTTCATCTTCGAAATCGCTACTGTCTTGCTGCAAAGTGTTTTTTGATTTCACTCTGGAGAAAGTTATCTTCTTGCAGCGATTATCTGCTTGCTTTGCAATAATGCTAATATCATCATCAGAACTTTCAGAAGAATTCCCTTCACTGTTATCATCGAAATCCAAATCGAGATAGTCTTCATCGTCTGAACAATTAAACATAATGTTGTCAAAATATAACTATTCTCATCAACAATCTAAGATAGGGAAGTTTTCCTAAAAGTAAATACAACTTGGGTAGCACTACAAATACAAATCGAGGCTGATTGGCCAAAGGGAGACAACTCTAATTGCTTTAAAAAACGGGTTCTCGTAAAAAATAGTTCACGCTAAACGTTCGTCCTAAATTCGTGGGCCGGATTATATATTTTATTGCAATGGTTGTGTGTGCGTATATCCGTGTATGTGTTCAAATGTAATATATAAGAATGTGTGCTTATACAAACACGAGCAAATATATACAGACAGAAGCACACACGCAGAACACAATCATATTTCAGTTGAATTTTTTTATTTATTTATAGAATTCTATTGATCGTCTTTTGCTTCGTTTCTAAATTCAAACGTCTACTCGCTCTTACTGACACTGAAATGAAATAGGCATGGAAGTGCTACTATGAGACGCTGTTGGATGTAGAGATGGTCTACCCCATGTAGACCCAGCCGAGGGATCAGCCATCAAAGTTGACAGTAGTGTGGTCTCAAGTGCAATTAAAGATATGAAGGCAGCTGGTCTACCAGAAAGACATCTGGAGGGGTAGGACATCTACTAGTTACCCGCATAGTCAATCGGGTAATACAAGGTGTCATATCAAACGTATTATCGTCAACTGCTCCCAGGGAAAAGGTGATGCACTGGAGAGAGGAAACTATAGAGGCATCAACTTGCTGGATCAGGTTATGAAAGTTATGGAAAGAGCAAGAGCAGAATTAGTATAGATGAGATACAGTTCGGCTTTGTGACAGGAAATACCTTCTTCATGGTGAGACATTTGTAGGAGAAATTCTCAGCTAGGAGTAAGCCCCTATACTTAGCCTTTGTTGACCTGGGGAAGACCTTTGGCAAAGTTCTATGCTATGTGATCTGGTGGGCACTTAGGAAACTAGGGCAGATGAATGGCTTGTAAGGGCCATACAAACCATGTATAGAGGTGCAGTCAGCAAGGTGAGAGTTAACAATGAATTCACCAACAAATTTAACATATGGGTAGGGGTCCATCAGGGCTTAGTCCTCAGGCCTCTCCTTTTTATTATAGTCTCCAGGCCATCACAATGGAGTTTAAGACTGGCTACCCATGGGAACTCCTATATGCTGATGACCTAGTACTAATAGCAGATTGTAGAAGATTTAGAGAAGAAATTCTAGACATGGAAGCAAACCCTGAAATTGAAAGGTCTCAAAGTAAAGTTAGCAAAGACTAAAGATTTAGTAAGTAGGAAAGAATACAGGTCCTTGATACTATCAGGGAACAGCCGTGCTCAAGATGCAGAAAAAGAGTAGGTAGAAATTCCATACTGCATGCCGAGTGTAAACTGTGGATGCATAAGAGATCTAGTGGGAATTACAGGCAGGCTGACAGACAAGACAAACTTCATGTGTGGCAGATGCAAAGGAAAAGTTAATAAGATCACACGTAAAATAAATTCCCTCAACTGCTCGGAAGACTCACTAGAAGAGTTGACAGATTCTGCTACCTAGGTGACCTCATCAGCAGTGGAGGAGGGTGTTCTGAGAGCATAGAAGTAAGAGTAAGAATGGGATGGAAAAAGTTCAGAGAGCTATTACCTCTCCTGGCAATGAAAGGCTTCTCTGTCAGAGTGAAGGGCAGATTGTATGTTGCTTGTGTATGAAGTGCAATATAGCATGGTAGTGGGCCCTGAATCCTGAAAGAAACAAGGCAAGCATGCCCCTATGGATGCATAATATTACTGTGCATGAGCAACAGAGTATGAATGAGCTGATAGGAAAGTTAGGTATAAGAGGAAACAGATATAGTATGCAAGGGAGAAGACTGCGCTGGTATGGGCATGTTATGCATATGGAAGAAGCCAGTTGTATAAAGAAGTGCCGAGCACTTGAAGTAGATG
>JAYRBU010001518.1:13414355-13424933 GCA_036023795.1 Vulcanoctopus hydrothermalis
GTGTGTGTGTGTGTGTGTGTGTGTGTGTGTGTGTGTGTGTGTGTGTGTGTGTGTGTGTGTGTGTGTGTATGTATGTACACACATACATATAGCTCATAAGTAATGTCCTTCATGCAATTGTATATGTTGAACTTTTTAAGATATTTGTCCTTAACTGGTCTTATGTGGAAATAAAAAAAGAAAACATCAATTGCTTCAAACAACACTGTATTTTATCAATGGGATTGCAATATTAATTAAATTATCTTTTATTGTTTCTATAATTACCAAAGACTACCAGTTTTCATTATTTAAATTCTTATATTTTCTTTGTTTTTGATACTATGCTGGCTAGATAGCAGAATTGGTAGAGCATCAGACATAATGCCTTGTGGTATTTGGTTACATCCCTTTACATTCTGAGTTAAAATCCTACCCAGGATCAGTTTGCATTTCCTCCCACGATAAAATAAGTACTGGGGTCGATGTAATCAACTACACCCTAGAAGGTGACCCAGCATGGCCACAGTCCAATGACTGAAACCAGAAAAAAAATAATGATGTCAGTCACTTAGAAATAGCTGAAAATAGTTAATATAAAAGAACCAAATGTTGAAATACATAAAACTAAAACCTACACATATATGTTGTTATTGCCTGAAAGATGACTTGTTGGTCTGTGCTAAAGGTAGTATTCTAAAAGTAAGTGAAATGTTGTGAAATACATGCTTTTTATATTTATATATTTCACACCTACACACATGCATAGACAGAAACTGAACTCCAGCCCATTGTGTATATATATATATGTGTGTGTGTGTGTGTGTGTTTATCTCCATGAAGTTTTCATTGTTTACACTGCTTGGGCTGCCGGTACACTGTTTACATTCCATGTAAAAAAGTCACTCGGCCTTTAGTGATTCAACGTGTTAAAGATCAGTGGAAAAAAAAAAAATAACTACCTTACTGAGAAGTACCTTATAAGTATAGGGTTAGCAACAGGAAAGGCATCTGGCCGTAGAATACTGCTCCAACAAAAAATCTCATGCAAGCATGGAAAAAGCGGATGTAAAAACGATGATATATATATCATCATCATCATCGTTTTACGTCCGTTTATATATATATAACTCATGTCAGCATGGAAAGTGGACATAAAACGATGATGTAATATACATACATACAGACCTTTAGCAGGGAGAAACAAGCTGTTTATTGCCAAGAGGTCTAGTAGTCTTGTGAATTTATTTTTACTCACATCTAACGTTTCTCATTATGCCATCATTATCTTCAACACAAACTTTAATACAGTCACCTTGGTAGCAGAACTTAGCTATCATTTTCCTGTGTAAACCATCTGAGCTGACCATCTCCTTTAATTTGCAACTTACTCTTGCTGGTAGTTAATCTTATATTTCAAAAAGTGCATTAGTCTTGTGTGATAAGGGAAACATATATTTCTAATTGCTTACTTTCATGATTATTGGTGGTATTGTTTACTGGGAAGATAAGCTTGTAAGAAGAAATTACATTTTTCCTTATATGCTTTTGTGACTGCTGTCAGGTAGCTGTAATTATAGTTTCTTACACAATGTAATGATTAAGCCCAGTTGATACGCATCCTGAAAATAATATTCTCTCTTTGACTGCCATGGAAAAATAAAATAAACATTTATAGAATTAGCTTTCAACATAGGCAAGAATGTATTCCTATTGCATTTGTTATCTATAACTGTTAATACAAGAATACTGTTGTTGATTTATTAGTAGTTTAATTTATTGCCTGTGAAGGTACAGAAATTGAACCTTGTGTTTTAAACTGAATTCTTTCAGATCAACAAAACAAATTAGTCTAAATATAATTAAGGAAAATGTTATTTGTCTTTGTAAAACTATCAACTTTTAAGATTACTCTCATTATTTCTCATTTCCATTTTGGTTTTTAGTTTTATACAACTTCACTAAAATATTATACATATTGAAAAGAAGAGCCTTAAATATACAATTATAAAGCCCCAAACAAGTTCAGTTTTAGGTTTTATGAGTGAATATGAAGTTACAGAACTCGTCTATTTGAACTAGCCATGAATTTATACCTTGATACGAAGGTGCAATGCCTTACTTGGCTGAGTCTCAGTACTTCTTTAGCTAAAAATAAGTAACACTTGAAGAATTGGTGGCAGAAAGGGCATCTAACTATAAAAATAATTTTCTTCAATTAAATCAGAATGGGCGAATTTCTTAACATCCACCACACCCATCATAGACTTAAATATATTGTGTGTAAAACTATAAAAATAAGTAATTACAATAATTTCAGCATTCCAGTGGAATGTACATTTTCTAGAATAAAGACATAACTGATGATTTTTCAGGGTTTGTTATGCCAATGAGAAGCTTCTATATTGAGACCTGACATTTTCATTGTAACTATCAATTTTCCCTTTACCAACAGACCACCATGTTTTGAATAGGACCACATGTTGAACTCATAAATCTAAGGACAGCTTGCTTTAAAATATAAGAGGGAGTCTCTATGCAGTCACTCAACCTACTAGAAATAACAGCCAAATTCTCCCAAATCACACTCTACCATCTTTAAAAAATGAGACACATTGGTCAGTGTAGTCCTAGATATACAAAAAATCAGGTTGATCATGGTTGGAAGGTCTTCCATTATAGGTCTGGTTCATCTTGGGGGCTGACTTGGGGCTAAATAACAACATATAGGCAGGCTAGAACAGAGGGTGGGCTAAATTACCTTTTTTAGGAATCGTTTTAATTATTTTATTGTGTTCTGTTACTTGTAAGTACCTCATGTACACTAAGTGTACATGTATAAAGCTGTAACCCATACATAAATCCTATGTATTTAGGACTGATTACTAAAATACTTGATTAGCTTGAAATGGGGCCTACATTTCACATCTGGCTTGGGCCTACTACCAGCTTTGCATGGGCCTGCATATAGATGGGATAGCAATGGATAGTGGTCAGTGTTGTCAATTGATTACCTTCTCAAGCAAATCCTATTAGGACTGCTAAAAATTAATGACAGCAATTTTTGGTATTTTGTTATTGTTGTGTCAGTCTGAATCTAATGAATATAAGCATTGGGGGTTTTTTGGTTACCATTAATAAATGAAATTACTTTTATAGAATTAAATAATAGGAGTGGTGTAATGGTAATACAAGGAAGCTTTTTAAAGTTCAATGGATGTTTTCAAAAAACTGTCAAAAGTGCAAATTCAGTGTTAGATATTTGAAACCAGGGATAAAGCTATATCTTGCTTAATGTACATTTGCAAATATGGCAATGTGATATGAAGAATACATCTAAATAAATAAATGCTAAATGCTATAGAAATTTTATGTTGTGCTACTGAATTAGTTCTCTCAATGAATGATCTACTATTGCATGAGCTAGTTAAATATTTCAATACATTAATACACATATAGCCCAGAAGGAAGTTGGATAAGATTCAACTATTCATGATTGTGACTAGTAAGTTGATCTTAACTATTTCTTTCAGTCTACTCATAATAAGGACTTAAGAGCCCATTAATAAAAGACTTTCAAACAGTTTTCTGCATCATTAGTAGGAAAATACTTCTTCAGAGGGTAGTGAATAATTGGAATTTTATCTAGAAATTCATATCACAATAGACTAGATAAGTATTCAAAATTATATTCCCACCATGAAATCTACATGAAATGCTCATTTAGCTGTTATAGAGAACTTTTGATGAGGAAATTATTGCATTTACTTTGTACCTCTGGGATATACAGAGCTTCAATGAAGTGCTTGCCATAAATGTTGAAGATGGTGGGGCCATGTTTTGTATGTTCTCAGTTTTCTCACCATAACCTTTGTTCTTCTGGTCTGGCTGTCATCACAAATGAGTGACTGGTACTTTGCAAAAGAGACGGTGCTGCAATTACTTCTCAAATAACGCATTTGGAAATATGTCAATGCCATTAACTCCAAGAATGTAATGAATAGCCATATTTCTAAAAGCTAATCGTTAAAATCTTTTGATATCATGCTATATTTTCACTGACGATCATAGGTATGAACAAAACTGAGTAAAGTTGCATATGTTCTTCGCTTTGAGTGAATAAGGAAGACTTTGGAATTTCAATATCCATTTTAGAATTCCCTCATGTTAAGCTGTTTATAACCTTTGATTTCAAGTTAGATAGAACTTTTCTTTCAAGTGATTGATCTAAGTTGCTTTAACAAAGTGTTCATTAATAAGGCTTCTCCATAAAAAAGAATCAAAATCATTTATCTTTATGAGAGAGCTGTTCTGCCATACATGACCAACGTAACTTTATTTCCCTCTGCAATTAGTTTATTCAAAACCTCTTAGAATTCTTCTATTGATACTAACATTAACACAATATCATCAGCTCATTTTAAGTCTATCAGCTTAAAATTTAATTGCGATGGTTAAAAAAATGCCTAAGTTGTACAAACATTGATAGAAATGTGGCAGCAACCAGATTACAGAGAACTAAGTTGATTTTTATTTTAAAAAAAAAAAGAGAATTTCTTGTGATAACTAGTACTCAGCTAAATTACAAAATAGAAATGTTCAGTAGCTGTAAAAACGGATCGATCACGAGATCAAGACAGATCTTCCTAATCAAACCAAGGAAACTATGTTGTAGGTATATTTTGCTGAATACAACCTGTCGGTCGCAATTCCTGACAGAAACATCACCGTATTTTCTGGTGACTACTCATTTTCATCTGAGTGGACTGGAACAACAGGAAATGAAGTGCTTTGCTGAGGGATACGTGTTACCCTGTCTGGGAATCGAACCCACAACCTTACGCTTGTTAGTCCAACACTAACCACTAGGCCACGCACATTCATTAGCTGTAATATTCCTTTATAAATAGATACTGCTATGCCACCTCATGGTCTCTTAAAACATTCTGTTGAAATTTCAAAAAGAAAACAAAATCATAAGTTTCATTCTAAGTATATATATATTGTCAAAGAATCTTCAAAGCAAAATGAGAGATTTAAAAATATTTTTTCTTTATAGAATGTTCCACTTTGGAACCTAGTCTCAGCTGATGTCTTCCCACAAATCCTTCTATAAAAACAAAATATATCTTTCAGTTCTTATCTTCTAGAAAAATCAGTTCAACAACTTTGATTTACTACATGAAATTCATCACAAAACTGAACAATAATTCCAGTGAGAAGACTTTTCAGACAATATATATTTACATCTGCTTTTATTTTCAAATAATACCTACAAGAAAAATGAATAAACTATTCAAATTTTACTGTTAGCAAATGAATATAATATCTGATACCAATTAACATATTTATTTTGTTCTAATTATGAAATCATAGAGAAAGGGAAAAGTAAACGTTTGAGTCGAAATAATAATCTTGGATACAATTAAGACCAATAATTAAACATATATTCAATCTGTTAGACAACTTACGTTTTCATTGTACTCGTGACTTGTTTATGAATGTGATGTATAATATTATTATTTATTGAGGAAATAATTGTTAGCAATTATAAATTATCTTCAGGGAACATATTATAGTTCATAGCAAGTATGTACGATGTTTCTCATAACATAAACTGACTTGATAATTTCTGTTCTTTTAATATCATAATTCAATGTTGCTACATCTCTGTATATATTTAGAGAATAGTACAATCAATGGCTGACTACTAACTTGATTGAGGAAGAATAAGCAAGCAAGAGAACATACCCAAGGATGGGTGTTATTACTTTGCCTCAAATTCAATTACACTGAATCCTGGAGACAATCATTGGACAGTTGTTGCAAATCACTGACATCACCTACTTTGTGAAACAATTGCTATGTCAATGAAATTTCAATGAATGGTGACTTATGTTTATAACACTTACACTAAACAGGATGGGGAATTACCTAGTTTTCCATAGTAAAACAAAATTCAGGCTTATTAAAATGGAATGGACTGTTATTATACAATGTCAGAAAAGTAAAAGGACTGATGAAAGGAATTGATGAAAAAAATGTGGTTATTTCTGGGCTTCCTTAAAAATACTTTAACTTTTTAAACCCTGATCCCCTGTCAGGTGTGCAAACCCCAACTCTAGGTGTCTGTACAAAAATCACTGAATTTTGAATTTTTCCAAAAGGTAGTTGAACACAGGCCTAGATTTGTAGATTTTATCCTCTTTATCAACTGCAGGGACATCTTCGTTCACACAGTGTAGACAACACCAGATGGCTATGAATTGATCATAGACAAGTATTTTATTAAAGCCTGGTGTAATTTCTATAGCAATTCTGCAGCAAAAACTTATTTCATCTCCACCAAAATTACTGGGTACATTTTGTACAGAAACATCGTCTGTCTCATTATCACCATCTGCCCAGTCATATTCACTTTTAAAATCACTCTCATGGCCATAATCAGAGCCATTCAGACTCCCCTCATCATCACTAAAAATCAAATCTCATACCTGCTTAACTGTCAGTTTTTCATGCAACATTTTTTCACTCAAATCTTACACAAACTTAGCAAACATCGTGATACTGCCATCCCAAAGAACTCAGGCTAAAGGAACAATGTTTACAGTCGCTAATTGGTGCAGAAAGCATGTGTAAATAACAGTAGTAGATAGAAGCATATGGCAGACCGAAATACTGGGCTGGTGGTATATAGTCAAACATTGTCAGCACTGGAATTTCTGTAATCTTCAATTTCAAAAAAGAAAATTTTTATTTTACCTTAATAGAGATGGCAAGAAAGTTCAAAATACTTTGTCTGAGACTGAGAATTTAGATAAGTGGCAACAAATACTCCATACATGCTGCAGATGTTGAGAAAATTTATTTTTATTTTATTCTGCAGAATTCCATGAATAATGTTCCAAAACATATTTCAGTATATGGACAAATTATTTTAATACAAACTTAGGGATTTTTAAGATGGCTATTAGGAAAATAAAATAAAAAAAAAAACTGAGGATTTTGGAGAGATGAAGAAGAATGAGTTATGATTTCCAAGTCCCTACATGTTACAACACACCTATCATTGGTAGCACACTACTGGAAAATAAAGATATCTAGAAATATAGATGGGGTTTCACTTTGTGGGTGATAGGTCATATCACTATAATCAACAAATATAGACAATTGTTGGTGGATATCGGGACTATAGTGATACAGATGTTGAAAGTGACCACTTTTTTTATTGGTATCAATACTACAGTTGAAAGTAGGATCAAAAGAGTAAAATAATAACCTTACAGCATTCTCAAATGCTGTAACAGGTTTAGAGTGAGAGAAAAATGTATCATACTGAAAGTTCCAAAGAAAGTAACCTTAGCAGTGATGGTATATAATAGACATGCATAACTGTAACCTGTAACTTTAAAAGCATTCTCCAGAGTTCTATTCAGCTAGCTTTCAGGATTCTAATGGATGAACAAGCAGGCTTCGAAAGGAAAGAGGCTATGCTGTTTAACATTTATCTTATGGTATGTATTTCAACAAATCAATAAAATGCAAGTTCCTCTCGTTCTTTGCCGCTGGACCTTTGAAAAGGTTGTTTTTTAAAATCAATCACAACTAATGTGCAGGTTATGAGATATATAATGAATTCTGTAAAAGATACCAAACTCTGTTACAGATAAGCATAAAGGCACTGGCTATAGTTGATGAGATTCTCAGCAACGCATGGTGTATTAAGAAAAAGGGTTACTCTCGTTTATTCTGTTCAACCTAATGATAAATTATGGTATGAGCAAAGTGTACTTTCTATGAGTATTGGCTTTCCATCATATTGTTCAATCCATTGTGGGGAATCCTTGATAGCATAGGAAATTATCCATTTAAGGTGGATGCCTTTGCATAATGAGCATTATGTGGAACTTGATGCTAAACATCAGCCATTTCATGCAGTCCATAATCAGAATGAGGATTCAGATTCAATGGTAAGACAGACTGAGATAATTGGTATACTCTGATCTGAAGTTAAAGCAGATTAACCTGGTACCTACTATAAACGATTAGGTGAACAAAAGCAATGTAGCATAAATTATTCCACCCAGAAACACTACAACATACTAGCAGTGGATTCGAACTTGCAGCCCATAAGCAGATAGACCAATACCTTACCTGCTTGTACATCTTGCCTTTACTATCCATCGCATACTACATCTATGTTTTGTCATTCTTGCATTTTATTCTGTACATTGGAAATATGATGTCTGTTCAAAAGAGAAACCAAACTTTTTAAAAAACAAATTTATTCCTTTACTTACAATCTAATTAGACTTGTCTTCTTCAAAATAGTTCTGCCACTAAGTTTTGCCAAAATTTCTGAGATGAGGAATTATCGTTATTACATGCTAGTGTATTCGGACTAGTGTCTGTCCTAATATAAGAATGCCGAAATGTTGTGATCATAGCAACTGGGATGAGGGCACTAGTCCGAATAGAATAAACCAGTGTATAAATAAGTTCTTCCACTGTTGATACACTGCTCCCAACGTTTTTTCCAGTTTTGGAATGCATCCTGGAACATGTTTTCGAGTGGGGGAAATCTTTGGAACAAAGCAAAAAGTGTGCTGGACCAAATCCAGAGAGTAGAGCAGCTAGGGGACAAGAGTTGTCTTGTGCTTTGCCGAAAAGTCATGGATAAAGAGTGACTTTTGTGACAAATTTTGCGACAACACGATGCATCTTCAATTTTTCTTTTAAAATCATGTGACATAAACTTTTACAGATGCCTACTTCTTCAGCAACTTCATGGGCAGTCAGGCGACAATTTTCACACGATGCACGTCCGTAATGTGATTGTCATTCGTTGTCATGGAAGGTTGTTTAGATTGTCTTTGGTGGATGTTCTTCCTGAATGCTGGTACCACTCATGATATTGTGTACAGCTCAAACAATCCTCATCAAAGGCCTTATGCAATATTAGAAAACTCCATAAATGTTTTTCACAATTTGAAACAGAATTTCACACAAACTCTTCTAAATCCTTCATTTTTAAATTTGTGACAAATCACCAAGTGCATTAACCATTTCATTACTAAATTTCTAATGAAATACACTGCCTATGAATTTCAATTAATTTTGAAAATAATTAAGAATTTAGAGGGATTTAGTAAAATAACTAACTTTCTTTGTTATCAAGTTGGTATTTAGAACATAGCTTAACAAAAAGTTCTTACATAAAATTATAATCGAAGGTTTAAATTTAAATATGAACACTTTAAAACAAATGTTATTTTTTTATCATAGAACTAGAGCGGTTTCAGGTGGGTTGGTATCAAAAGGGTTAAACATGCATTCCCGAACTCTTGTAGATTGAAGACTAACTAACATGGCGTGATGTGGCTATTATTAGACTGAATGTCAAGGTCACCCATCCACAACACTGCAGTTGCAAGCACACTGCACCAGCTGGTTGGCACACTGTTTTAAATGTTCAGTTTCTTTTTGTTCATATGTCGTATGTAGCATAAAGTGGTTAGGAACACAATAAATGATAAATTGCTTTAAAAATAATAAACAAGAAAATATATTTTATTTAGATTTTAATTATATTTTTTTTTTATCAGTTAGTCATGAAGAAAATGCAATGCCCATCACCTTTTTCAGGGCCTCTGAGGGGGGATGGAGGAAAGTATCCTTAGATCGGAGACCTGCCTTGAATGTTTGCAACAGAGTGGACTCCACTAAAAGTACCTAAGGGCCAGATAGTGGTGTTAAACTAGGCGATGGATTAAGTCTACCACCAAAATAGGCCACAGCTGGATTTGAACTCAGAATGCAAAGAGCTGGAACAAATACTGCAAGTCTGATGCTCTAAGGATTCCGCCAGTTCACCGCTCTAGACGGTTACTTTATTTATCTACCCTAAAAGGATGAACGGTAAAGTTTACCATGGCAGGATTTGAACTCAGAGCGCAGTGAGCGGGTACGAATACTGCAAGGCATTCTATCAAATACTCTAACAACTCTACCAATTTGCTGCCTATATATATAGTGTAGGTTCTATTTTTAAATTTTAGTTTTCCTTGCACAAAATTGACCATTGATAGTTTAACTCTTAACATCCTGTAGGACACAGTTCCACATGGTACTGCATAATTAAATTGATATGAATCATTAAACTATATATATGCTAAAAATCAAATATTTTTGTCTGAAAACACCTCATTTACCAGTGTTTCTTACCTGTAAATTTCATAATAAATAAGCTGCAAAAAACCCATTTTTAGGGAATTTCTGCTCAGTCATTACAGGACTTAGACAATTTTGAACTGGATGTTAAGAGTTAATTGGAATTGGAATTGGTGGTTTTATATTGAAATATTCTTCTGTTGGAATTAATATATAGATTTAATGTGTTCAATGTGTATATAAACAATTTGTTATTAGTTTGGTTGTCCAGTCATAAAGTTGTATGCATTCATAAACATTCATGTCTTCGAAGCAATATATTTTTATTATTATTGTTGGCAAATTGGCTGAGTCGTTAGCGTGTCAGACAGAATGCCTTGCCGTATTCGTTCTGGCTCACTGCGCCCTGAGTTCAACTCCCTCTGAGAT
>JAYRBU010001518.1:15315738-15328330 GCA_036023795.1 Vulcanoctopus hydrothermalis
TGGTTTCTACGGCTGGATGCCCTTCCTATCACCAACCACTTTACAGAGTGTACTGGGTGCATTTTATCGTGACACCAGCACTAGAAAGGTTGTCCTGCCATGCCTATGGCATAACTAAAGAGCACTATCCTACGCCTTCGCTCAATCACCGGACCACTTTACAGAGTGCACTGTGTGCGTTTTATCGTGACACCGACACTAGAAAGGTTGTCATGCCACATCCATGGCACAACTAAAGAGCTGGGCAATGTTGACGATACCATGAGTGAAAATAAGAGAAACATGCTTCAGCAGGAATACAGAAACTAGGAAGATACTGCAAGTGAGAGGTATCATCTGGCTCGAGGCACTGGAAAATAAGAAATAATTGGAAAAATAAAAAGGCATTGGTCGGCCCGAGGCTGCTACTTTGCAGATATAACTGTTAGTACTACATACAAAATCAAATTACTGCGTCAATTGCTGAAACTCTTTCAAGAACCTAGAAATGTTATATAATTGCTTAGAATTTAATATTATTTATTCTGGTTTTAAGACTTATTTTACTTTTATTAACAGATGAAATAAGTGATGCTAAAGCTGACCGGAAAACTAAAATTGAAAAGATTCCATTAGGTTCTTCTGAGAATATTCCTGATGAGTTGAAATCCCAAAAAGAACCTTGCAAATCAGTACAAAAAGTTCCTGATGAAAATCAATCAAAGACCAATCCCAATCGAAGAAAATTAGTAGAACCTGCTCGTTGTGGTTACATCAATCCAGTTGATGTTCTCTTTAATTCTCCAAAAGCAAAGAAAATAGTCAGCATGTGTAGTAATGTAGAGACAATTGACTCTGATGGAAATAAGGAACAGAAACCCATCTCCACACCCTCAGCTACTTCCCAGCAGGCAAAGAAGAAATCTAAAGGCAAACTTGCTCCTCGCCATAAAATTATTGAAGTGAAAGCACCTGCTGATGCCAATGGAGTAGAATGTGCACAACAATAAAATAAAATGTAAAGAATATATAATGAAACATTCCTTTGGGGAAGGAATTGTTTAAGAACTTGGTTAAAATACTCAAATATTTTAATGTTTGGGTTGGATGTGTTTGCCAATAATAAAACAAATTTCTTAAAAGGTGGAGCTAGTCAAAGTTACAATGTAAAACATATTACATGTCAAAACTGAGCACAGGCAATTCGTCTGCTAAAAGAATCCCATCAACCACTCTGAATTCAGTGATTCCTGAAAGATAAGGTTGAATTGCTGCTAACTGTTTTCATATAATTCAAGTTGCACCCAATTGCTTTTTTGTAAATTAAATATAACTTGTATGTTAGAATAATGAAATTAATCAATTTTACATAACATTCCTTTAAATTTATTTGTCTGAGACCAAATCAGCAGCTGAAATTTGCATCATAGTTGGATGAGGCTAGTAAAGTTTGTATAAGGATGCAGACCAGGCAAAATATTGGGCAGTTTTTAGTGTGGAGTCTGGACTTAATGGAAGTATTCAGATGGATGAAACAAGTGCATAAGTTGCTGATTAGCCCCAGGTCAGACTTTATGATCTAAGACATTCCACCTGTAAACATCTTGGCTTCTATTCAGACAATCTAGGACTACATTATCTATAATTACCTTCGTTTGTTGTTTTTGTACAGTTATGCGTGGCAAGAGATATGGCTTATTTGTTAAAGGTTGAGCAACCACAAAGGCTTCCATGCATCAAGTGAGTTTAGGTGGTGGAGCAGAGTCTGACAGGAGATTGCTCTGTATTGAAGTGATTTTAGGTGTGATAGAATTGTTCGATTTAACTGTTTTGTATCTATATTTATTACTGTTGGAATAAACAGCCATACTGAATCATTCAATGTAACTCTTGTGTCCATATTTCTATTTAAGCTGCCATGTTTGATTTAATAAAATGACTCATTAAATTGGTGTTTCTCACAAAATGCTCTTTCATTTGTCTTAGGTGGCTTGATATCAAAAGGGTAGCATTACAGCTAATCTTTATACCTTCACATAAAATTAAGATGTGACTTTAGATAACTGGTATTGGCCATGTCACAAGTTAAATTTTGGCTCCAAAAGAGTCTGAGAACTGCAAATCCATAATATACATTAAAAATACTTGGCTGGTGTAGCCATGAACTGATAAATGGTTTGCAACAAATCAGAATATCTGCTAAAGTTTAGTGCAAAATCAGCCCATTCCTCCCATGACCATCTTAATTTTAGACAGTGCATCTAGAAATACATTGTCTTATGTATACTTCCTTTTTAAAGATGGTTGGGTGCAATTTGAGGGAGATTTGGTTGCTATTTCTAGCTACCACAAGAGGCTTCCTCTGCAAAAGTATTAATTAGAGCTGGAAGTGGTTTTGGTGCTAGTCGCGACTGAAATTTTGGAAGTCTGTTTATAGAGCATTTGTTGAGCTAATAGGTGTTACATCTGTAGGTAAAGTATGAAGTGCTGGAGATACTATGAAGCTGATGTCTAACACACTGTAATAAGTTCAACCATTCAAAGGCAGTGGACCAGACATGGTATCAAGAGACAAAGTGCTATGAAAATAAAACCATCTAAGAGCTGTTAGTGACGTATTCAAACCATATGTAGATGATTTAGCACAAGTAAACTGCATTAATTCCTGTTAAGAGATTGTTCTTTAAACCTCAGTTCTGCTTAACCTAGGCAAGAGAAAACCAAGCACTAATTAATGACAAGACCAGTGCTGTTATATACACCACTTAGTAATAACCATTTCAACTAATTTTTTAAATTAAATATGGTTTCTCTAATTGTAAAGTAAGATAAACAGGCTGAAAATAATATTAGATTGGCACAAGAATCAAAATACACAATGTTACTTATTTTAAGAGAAGAAAAAAAGAAACATCCTATAGGATTTGAACTTCAAATATCTAAATAATACATTGTAAAGGATCTTGAACTATTTTCTATATATATATATATATATATATATATATAAATACACACTAAGAAAATATGGGAGAATAAGATTTCATACAAGGAGCCTGTGCACAATCCTTAGGATCAAATGGCAGGACAAGATCTGTAAAACTGACTAGGGTAGATAACACCATGCTCATCTTCCTACACCAACGACTTGGACTCATCCATCTTATGGATGATGGTAGCATTCCAAGAAACCTGTATGGTGAACTGGCATCTGGATCAAGATGCAGATGAAAAGGTCACTTGCACCTGAAATTAACATGTGCAAGCATGACACAATCGACATCAATCCTGTAACCTAGGAAGCAGTTGCAGACAACAGGGCTCAATAGAAAGTGTCAGGTTTTGTTCTCCACTTCATCCCTCTAAGACCTAGACGAAGAAAGGTAGCAAGAGGAAGTTATATCTTCTCATAGAAAAGATCCACAGAAGAGTCTTTATATGCCAGAGATCAAGAATTTGTCTTCATCCTCCTCAGGTACTCTCCAAGACTGACAGATGCCAACAAATATATGTGTACATAAATCAAATGGTTGATAAACATTTAGTCTTGCTATCAAAAATATAAACAATGGTTAATTAAGAGTAACTTCTGAGGGTCAATGTGACTAGTTTCAGTTTACCTTGCAACTTACCAAAGTTACATTTTATGTATAATCTAAAACTTATAAGCATAAAGAAATTTACATAATTGTTCAAGGTTGACAGCCAGGATTTAACATTGTGTTTAACTTATTGCATATGATTCAGTCCTAACACTGTTGGTATTCTCAGTCAACCGGAAGCATTATTACTTAGCTTTAAATTAACGTAAATAAATCAATACCCTTAACTAGGAGTAAAATTTGCATATACTAGTTCAGGTTACTTTAGATCAGGGGTTGCAAAAGTGTGCGGTACCAACCCCCTGTGATCAGTGGCAACTGAGGGGGTCGATGAGCTAAAGGGTCATTAGGGGGTTGGTGAGAAATTGCTCTTCAGGTTTAGAAATTTTAATATTCAATAGAAAAAAAATCTAAAATTTACCATTATTTGTAATAAAAAAAGTTAACCAAGGCTGGTCAAATTCCCTAAGGTAATACAAAGACAATAAACGATACTGAACGAAAACAAAAACGTCAATGACTAACTACAAAAAAATAAAACCAGAAGCAGTGCAGATGAAATGTAAATAAATGGCTGTGTGGTTAAGGAGTTCGCTTTGCAGCCACATGGTTTCGGGGATCAGTCCCACTGCGTGACACCTTGGGTAAGTGTCTTCTACTATAGCCTCGGGCCAACCAATGCCTTGAGTGGATTTGGTAGACGGAAACTGTAGAAGCCCGTTGTATATATGTATATATGTGTTTGTATTCGTCTATCTTTGTATTTGTCATTGTATATCTTTACTTCCCGCTGAAAAAACGAACGGCAAGCGTCTGTAGTTCCTAACAAACAGACGTCCGGCTGTTCAGTAATTCGGTGTTGGTGACAGGAAGAGCATCCGACCATAAAAATTCTGCCTCAAGAAATCTCCATCCAACCCATGCTAGCATGGAAAAACGGATGTAGAAAGCGATGAATGGTGTACAATTTACCATAATCACAAATGCCAAGAAAAAAATGTCAATATTCAGTGGAATACTTAAAATTTGGGTTCATTCCTTCCATAGCCAATGAAACGCAACCAATATGTCTTATGTGAGAGTATTCACCAATGACACCATCGTAAATGGAAAAACATCTAGTAAAAAAAAAAAAAAATCTGTAGATCAGGATAATCTTTACTTTAATATGCTGAAATAAAAACTGAAGAATCATACAAAACTAATTCCCTTCAGCAAAGCCCCTGCTCAAGCTTATATATATATATCGGTGCTCAATGCAAAAGCAGGAAAACCTCATTTAATTGGCAAAAATCATTATTCCAGCTATAAAAGAAGTCAGACGATGCAAAAGACTCCAGTGCTATTAAGTCTTTGATATAAAATACTTTTTAAATCTATTTCATGAAAGGTTTTTGAATAAAAATGATTACTATTAAGTCTTTGATATAAAATACTATACAGTGAAAAGGCAAATAGACGAGTTATCGGAAGACGTTGAAGAAACCATTACCAACGAATTTAAAAATCGCAAGTTTCCAATATAATTTGATGAAGCAACTTTTGGATGTGTATGTTAAGGATTACCTAAGATATTTCAGCCAGTCAAAGAAGTGTTTTATATATGCATTACTTTCTGCAAAATATCTGAAAACACTCAAACGGCAAAATATTTGCAGTTGCTACCAATGGAGCACCCATGCCAGGTCAGTATCAAGGAATTGCTTCCCTTCTGAAACAAAATTCCCATTACACATTCATTGACATGTGGCGAAACACTCGAGTCTTGAACTGCATAATTCCTTATAAGTATGTGTAAAGACAATAAAATCGAAGAAAATCCATTACATTCACGTTTGTTTGGCAGATTATGCAAAGAATATGACAGCTAATCAATTATTGCACACTGAAGTCATGTGGCTTTCAAAGGGTCACCGTCTAAGACTTATGGATTTGTACAGCTCAACTATAGTTTGAAAGATATGTATCATTCTGTGACAAGCTGCAGAAGTGTAATGTTCATTTGTTTTATCTGGCCGACCTAGTCAAAATTTAATGAGTCCCAAAACCGTTTGCAAGGTAAAGAAGTCAGCTTCATTCAAACTAGAACAATCTTGCTAGGTTTTCAAAAAAAAAAAAAAAAAAAAAAAAAAGATCCTTAAAAAAATTGACAAACTTAGACACATCTGTTGATCTTTAAGCAAAAGCAGTCCAAAAGTAAGACTACCAAATTACTTTGGGGAAATGAAATACAAGATCCCAAAATGTGCACGAGTACTACCTTTTATTTTAGCATTCCTTCTTCATATGGTTGAAGCTGGATTTAGCCATGCTAACACTAATTAAGCAGCAAAACATGTTGAACTTGGAAGAGGAGATTAAAGCTTACAAATCATGAACCCAATGTGAATGGTCTATTTAAAGAGAAAAAAAAAAAAACAAAAAAAAAAAAAAACAAAGCCCACCCTTATTAAAAATAATTGTAGTTCAGCATTAAAATGTCATGTTGCTCAATTAACTAGACTTAAAATAGTTTATACAATATAGTAATCATTTTTATTCAAAAACCTTTCATGAAATAGATTTAAAAAGTATTTTATATCAAAATGTTTATTTAGAAATGCTAGAGTTTTAGCTAAAATTTGGAATTTCACCTCAATGCCAGTTTTTCCATTTATGTTGCTGTAAGCCAAGGTGAGATTAATTACCTCGGCAGAGCCAGAAATACTGCAAGGCATTTTCTCCGACCTTTAACGATTTTGCCAATCCACCATACCAATGCAAAACACTTATTTCTGAAATTCAGATTTCCAACTTTACATTCCTTATTCAATGTTTATTATAAGTATGCATTTCAATGAGACTCCAAAAAAGCTAGTGCTTATTTTTTAGCATCTGCTAGTAGCAATAAAAATAACATGTTAAGCAAATGCATCTTCCTGTTGAATAATTGGGGGGGGGGGGGGGCACCAAAAGCATTGAAAAATTTAAACACCCTTGTTATTTCTAATGCTTAGCTTTGGGCGACTTGAAAACCCTTACCCAAGATGTCTTACATTTAAAATTTACACAGCCCGTTTGTGATTCCTAATAAACAGACAGACGTCCGGCCGTTCAGCAATTCGGTGTTGGTGACAGGAAGTGCATCAAACAATAAAAATTCTGCCTCAAGAAATTTGTCCAACCCATGCTAGCATGGAAAAACGGATGTAAAATGTGATGAACGAACAACCATTTCTCCAGAAATGGCTTACATAGAATGATTGAAGTTGATTTACAACTAAACACCTTTACATAGGCAGACTGTAGCAAGCAGAACATTGCTAAAATGTCTGAGCTAATCTGCCAGATTTAAAGTAAATTCAAGTCCAATATTTTTAGATCAATGAAATTGAAAACCAAATACCAAAATATTTATTATGCATTTATTTTAGTAGCAATAGCTTTGCCATAATTCAAAGCAACAAATGCAAAAGCTCGAGCTTTTCTAGTACTAAAATTAAATTGTAGATAAAGAATTAACCGAGATAGAGGGTAACAAAAATAAATTTAGTTTAAAAACATCACTTGAATATACAAGAAAGCTAAATAATTTAAGGTGTTTAATACAATTCTTTAAGTCAAAATTTTAGCAAAATCTTCAAAATTTACAAATCAAGCTAAAAGCAATGAATTGTAAAAATAGCTGTTTAATAATTGTCAAATAAAGCCTTTTATTAATGTTTTATTTGACTAAAAAATGTATCCAGTTGGGAAACAGACATTGATAAAACTAAACTAAAGTTTAAAGAAAAAATAAAACTATTTCATGATATAAGCTTGTTTTATTTAAGCAAACATTAAATTTGCACAAAATGGAACTGATCTGTGGAAAATTTATATACAGAAAATCCAGATTTTAAAAGACTCAAATTTTTGCAAAGTCATTTTTTTTTTTAATGCAAATAGGGAAATGATTCTTTTGAAAACCACCTCAACCAGAGTACAAGACGAGTAGATTCTGAATGAATGAGCAGTTTGGCAGCAATATGGGCTTTATACAAAGATTTGCATACCACCTCAACTGGGGAACAAGATAGAGAGTAGATTCTTTCTGGATATTGTAATCTGACAAAGTACAACCATCTTCCAGCTGTTTACCTGCAAAAATCAGATGCTGTTGATCTGGAGGAATACCTTCATTTTGGATCTTTGCCTTTACATTTTCAATGGTATCAGAAGGTTCTACTTCCAATGTGATGGTCTTTCCAGTAAGTGTTTTTACAAAAATTTGCATACCACCTCTCAACCGAAGTACAAGATGAAGGGTTGATTCTTTCTGGATATTGTAATCAGACAAAGTACGACCATCTTCCAACTGTTTACCTGCAAAAATCAGACGCTGTTGATCTGGAGGAATACCTTCTTTGTCTTGGATCTTTGCCTTTACATTTTCAATGGTATCAGAGGGTTCCACCTCCAAAGTAATGGTCTTTCCCGTCAGTGTTTTTACAAAAATTTGCATTATGCTGTGAAAACAAAAAAAGTTACATTAGATAATTAGAATGTGGATATAGATTACAAATTAAGGTAAACGTAAATCTCAATTTAACTTCCTAAATTAACTACCCAGATAGCGAGTTACATATAAGTAGATTATGCAAGATTGGTATAGACAAAGGGGGAGGGGGGTACCTGCAGCCTTCTGAAAGTGCATTTGAGGGAAACTATACTATATTTGTTTAATTCTATTCGAAACAATTTTAATTAAATGCACCGTAACATCAATGCCAAACCAGTTTTTTTATGGTACGGGTACGCTAACATTCTACACTTATCTTTAAACCCGAAACTAAATATTCCGACCGTCTTATGACGTTAAATACGGCAATTTTAATATTGTAGTTTTTACGAATATTTAATAGAAAAACCAAGGTTTAGTATAAAATTTGTTCGATTCATGAACATAAAATGGCCAACTACAAAGTGACAGGAAGTGTGATGCTTTACGACTAGGTTGTATCTATTCGTTATTCTTCGAATCCCTTTATATGCATTTCTGTCTAGCCATTTATATATTAGACATAATTGGTTAGACATAAATAAGTGGATAAAATGATTTACAAAGAGTGAGAAAAAGACCGGAGAGAATGAAAAAGTAGCGAATACAGACGTAAAACATCACTATCTTTCACTTAGCCATCTTATGTGCCCAAAATTATTAATTGCCTTGTTGGCAGTGAGGCCTTCCAACATAAAAAAAAGGTTTCCCACCTGGTAAATAGACCCTTTGTATTCAGCATGAACAATTATTTAAATCTGGTGGTGCAAATATCTTCCAGTTACCAAATATTGTTTCAAGACATACTCATAGTTCTAAAATATTTATGCTTGTTACTTTTGGTTGTGACGTATGTTTAAGAAAAGAAAGAAATGTTGAGTGCTATTATTGGAGGTGTTACGCGGAACATCATTTTCTCCAAAATTATGAATATAAGCTTATGCTCTGAGCTAGTAGACAAGTAACTTCCAAAATTTTACACCGTTGAAGTCATGTAGGAATTTGCGATAATTGTAATAAATTAGGAAGACAGCAAGAAAATAGAGTGCGGGTGGGGAGGGGGGGGGTTATAAACAGCTTAAAGCTCAACATAGTGAGCTTAGTCACTGCAATACAGGATGCACTTGTCAACTCGTAATTTTATTAGTAATTGTTTCAGTTAACGGGGGATTACAATCGCCAACTCAAAAGGAAACAAACGAGAAAAATGCAAAACACTAAAGTCAAATCTGACAATGTTTCCAATGTAATATTTTATGAGTATAAAATACATTCATAAAGGATTAGTTGATCCAATATAGTAGTGACTCGATTGTAAGGCGACGAAACAAAATCCCGTGACAATAAAATCTAGGTCACTACGCATTGGATAAAATTGTTAAATATTTAATACAATTACATAATATTTTAGCTGTTAATGCTTTGATTCTTTGAAAATCACGTTTGTATGGTTGGTGTATTCTATTTTCTAACATTCATGAGGTCATCAAAAATATTTCTAGAGTTAAATGGCCCTAAAAAATATCCAGACATTCAGCTCGAGTTAACGTTTAATTTGATTTATTTTATTTTCAACAGGCGGGGTTTGTTAATGAAGTTATTCTAATTATACGGCTAGTATACTACTGGTACTTAGTGAGTGAAGAATCCAACTGAATACTTCGCAATATTACTTAACTGATGCAAGTACCCCCCCCCCCCCCCCATAATGTATGTATATTACCAAGCGAGTATTTTACAAAATTACTATAGCAGTAACTAACAAAGTGAGTCGCCAACTCAGTTCTCCGATAACTGCAGCTATGTTATATTATTGGTTGTACATCTGTTCTAATTTACAATGGGTTGCAGTGGTATTTGACTTACACTAAGGTAACGTAACAGAAAAGGACACTAGCCTAATTGCCCATCATGACAACCAGGCAATCCATAAGGGCTCCCTCCACCAGTGCCTCCGACAACTAATTCGGAAATGGATTTGTAAGTAAACGGATTGCAGCCACTAATATTTTCTAATAAATTATTTAAAATTTTCAGTGCCTAAGTTGTTCGGTAGACCTTTAAGGCAGTATCATAATCTGGCTTTCGTTGGGAAATATTTAGAATATTAATGAGAATACCGTCCGATTCAGTCAGTGAATGGCAGCCATTGGATGGCGAGCAAGTTCTCACTGTCCCAACTGTTGAATACCAGTATAGCTGTCATGGACTATAATAAATAGTACCTAGTCATTAACTAAAATAAAAGTGATTGGTGACAACTTAAAAATATGATTTGGTTCATTGCTTCTACAGAAGCACCGATTCATATAATAAGAGCAACGTTTTGCAATGCAACACAGGTCGTCGTAACAAATATTAAACCAATTAAATTTAAAAAGTCGTCAATTCTTATCTTCACTAGAACTAATGAAAAAAGAGGGGGGTGCTAGGACTTTTACCCAGTTGAAAAAAATTCTTGCATTCCTCGTTATAATTATTTCCTATTTGAAAAACAAAGGTTAGGCCATAAGGAAAAAAACAAATTTACGCCGTTAAAATAGCAAAAAATGCTAGGCTACTTCAGTCTATCAATTCTGATAATCGGTAAATAGCACCGCCATAAAGGAAATTTGTTCTATTTAAAAATTAGTTTATGACAAAAAACGATTTTACGGTGGCCTACAATTTCAATAAAATTTCATTGAGGTTGTTTCTGATCGAGTAGACAACTGTCTGGGAATAGTACCTTGGACAACCATTATCCAAGCTATCCATAAGGTATGGTGTAATTTAAGGAAGCTTTGGCTGCTTTCTCCAGCAGTTCGAGCGAACACAGTCAGCTCATCCAAGGAAAATGTTTTGAAATGAAAAATCGTTTAGTATTAGGGTATTATAACTATAAAGAGTTCGCTCCACATCTTGCATTTAAGATTAAATCTAAGGATGCTTCAGATTAGTATATCAAAAATACTAACCTTATGCCGATAATGAATATTAAACACTCCAGAAATCAATTCGGAGGACTAAAAATTGTAATTTAATGTACTCAGCTACAACCAATTTCATAATTAAAATATGAACGCTTAAAAGATGATTACATGCAGGATGACGGCAAATAAATATATCTTTTAAAAATTACATCTAAAATGCATGGCTAGAGAAATAACGTTAGAAAATTGGGTTAGTGTAGTGGAATAATTTATCGACTTACAGCAAGAACGAGATAAAATTTACAAAATTAAAGACAACACTAAAATACCAAAAATACAAAAAAGAGCCAAACCTACAAGTTATATTAAACTTCAAAGCGGAATCTGATATGTTGTTGAAGTCTAAACACTGAACCAAACGGCACCAACAATGGACGCCCTAAGTTTAAAAAAACAGAACGACCGTTGTTACTCATCACGTCCGTCGACATTTTAATATCGCGAACATTTTACGATATTCATCAGGTGCTTTTTCACGGAGAAATTTCCCTTACAATTTTTTTTTTTTATGGTCCTAACTAAAATTTTATTAACAGAAACCAACATTCTAGACACTTCCAGTATGGGCTTAGAAAAGAAGTCTGAATTTTTTCTTCTTTCCTAACAATTTTTGGAAGTTTACCGAGCTAATTTTATTAATTACAATCTTTGAATGATAATGGATTCAATTGCTCGCATATAGTGCAACTCCGTAGACGACAATACAATTCTCAGAAGCTACAGAAATTATACAGCCATTTTGGGCTAGAGATTAGCAGTTGAGGAGAATATATCTTACAATTAATTTATATCTTGTAATCATACCGAACATACCAATGTTAATACATGCAACAAAGAAAATTAATTAGAACTAAATAGTAACGAATGGAGGAGAAAACAATTTTTCTCTGCGCAATAAACAATATGTCCGACTTAGAAAAAAAAAAAAAAAAAACCGAGAACAGGAAAAAAAGTCGAAAATGTCAACGTTATTACGTAAATATCAATGAAATTATAATAAGTAATGTGGAATTTTCAAAACACTTCACTATGTAATCACTCAACTTAGAAATTACTTCAAAATGCAAAATTTGTCAAACTGAAAGTTAATTTTTTTTTTATTTTTTTTAGGGGTAAAAGTAATTTGGATGAAATGTAATAAACACAAGCTGATTTCCAAAAAATTATAGTCATACTTGCCTGGACGTGTAAACTGTTAGTGTGTGATGCTTCACAAACACAAATCGAGTGAAACAATGGTCGACAGCAGTTGTATTTATATGAAACAGCTACGTTCTGATTGGTTGTTTCGTTTCACGCACACTACTACATGGAAAAATGGAGGTTAGACTACATACATATTTACATATGCAAAAACAACGCAAGCGAACAAGAAAACTTACATTACACATACATATACATTCACATACTCTGATAGGCAAACTAGGTAGATATGTATGTTATATACACATACTCTGATAGGCAAACTAGGTAGATATGTATGTTATATACACATACTCTGATAGGCAAACTAGGTAGATATG
>JAYRBU010001518.1:18372058-18383761 GCA_036023795.1 Vulcanoctopus hydrothermalis
TATGTATGAATGTATGTATGTATGCAATGTATGTATATATGTATGTATATATGTATGCATTTATGTATGTATGTATATATGTATGTAATGTATGTATGTATGTAATGTATGTATGTATGTATATATGTATGTATGCATGTATGTATGTATGTATGTATGCGTGTATTCATGTATGTGTGTATGCATGTCTGCATAGCTGCATATATGCATGTATGTTTGTTTCTATGTGTGAATGGATCTTTGTATGTTTCTTTGAATTCTTCGCAAAGTTAAAGCTGGTCACTAACAAAGTGACGAGACATTTTTGTTTGAGTCAAGACAGTTCCCAATAGTTGTGATTATGTGAATGAGTTAGTGCAGGGTGTGTATGTCTCTTTAGTATATGTGGTCTGTGTGTTTGATTAACTGTTTTTTACGTGTGTGTATGCCATAGGTAGTGATTGTGTAATGGTCTTGGCAATTGTCAGGCCAATGGTCAGGCCAATGGTGTCAGGGCAATGGTCAGGGCAATGGTCAGGGCAATGGTCACGGCAATGGTCAGGGCAATGGTCAGGGCAATGGTCAGGCCAATGGTCAGGGCAATGGTCAGGGCAATGGTTAACCTGACAGAGTGGAAAGGAAATGTTTTGGAACAATTTTACATAAATCGTACCGTGTATAATTGAATGTAAAGAGGACAGCACATATGAAAGCTTCCTCAGCAGTATTGCTTACAGAGTCATCATGGTTGACAAATTGATGGCTATTCCGCAAAGTTGGCAGATATACTTTTGGTAAGGGAGCAGAAAAAAAAGGTGCCATGCAATGGGACTGAACCCGAAACCACGGGGTTGCGAAGCGAATTCCTTAACCCCAACAGCCATGCATTGTGTAGTTTTGCTTCAATAAAGTCATACTAACTTAGCAGCTTATCAACATTTATTACTGCAATGTTGATAAACCAGAAACATTGTCCAACCACAAACATATGAATCTAATTATTAACCCTTAACATCCGATAGGACCCAATTCCACACGACACCACATCATCAAACTGATATGAATTATTGAGCCATATATATATATATGATGAAAGTGGAATATTTTTGTGTGAAAACACCTCAAGCACCTGTGTTTCATACCTGTAAATTCCATAATAATTAAGCTGTAACAAACTCGTTTTTATGCATTTTCTGCTCAATCATTCACAGGACTTAGAATATTTTTTTTACTGGATGTTGAGGGTTAATGACTGATCTAATGGAGTCTGGTTGCCACAACATATATTGTAGCAAACAAAGAAATGAAACAGATCATAATTTTCTTTTGAGTTCCAGTGTAGAAGAATAAGGTAAATTATTGACTTGAATATTGCACAAATAGTTGTCGACAGAATCGGAATATTCCTATAGATTGTCAGAATGTTGGCATAAGTTCGTAAATTTAGTGCAAAGTCTTATGAATTGTCTTCGATTGTTTAGTGTAGGTGTTCAGTCCAATATTTCAAACTGGTTTTAATACATGGAAACGACTTCCAAAATTCCTACTACAGAAAGTAGAAGTAGACAAAAGAAGACTGCAAAGGCAGCATCTGAGAATGTTGGATCTCATTGATTGAGACATGTGTAGACACTACATTACTGAGTCTCCGAACCCTTGCCAACATGGAAAAACAATCTTGAAAGTGATGATCATGATGTCATCCTGGTTTCAATTTCAAACTAGAATATTCTCAATTGGATTATATTTCATTGGAATCCTCATTTCAACAAGTCTTTTCAGTAAAACTGTTTCTCTCTTTCTTTCTTTTTGTTTTCACAGTAAAGTTTTCCATTTTGGATGTGGTCAAAAAGCCGGTGCTTTGAATCAATATTTTGACTCCTATAGTTCATTCTGCCCCAGCCACAGACCTCGACAAGCGTGTCAAGTGAGTGACCGCTTATCTTTCTTTGGAACTGCCAACAGTATGTGCGTTATTTGCATGAATGCTGTAGAAGCTCGTGCCTCTAACGACACACTGCGAGCACCCTGCTGCAAAAACACCTGGTTCCATCGTGTGTGCATCCAACGTCAAGCACTAGCTGCAGGATTACACTTCTTCAAATGTCCGCTGTGTTGTAATAAAGAACTCTTTCAGGTAAACTACCATTTTATGTTTACTTTTCCTTTCGCATTTTTTTTTTCACTTATGGATTCTTATTTTCTCTTCTGATAATTCTATTATTGACTCAATACATATGTAAATATTTCCAAGAAGTTTTTTTTGTTGGAAAATTGTAATTTACATGTGCACATACGTAACAAAGAAATTACTTAAAAAATAAACCAAATTTCTGCTGCTAACCCTCTGAAAGGGTGCATGTGGATATGAACAACCACATAATAAAAAATTTGGTCATAATATATTTTCTATAATAAGTTTTTGCTTTGTTTTTCTGAAAGAATTAAACAAATCTCAGTAAACAGTTTTTTTTTTTAAGGATTGATCAGATCATAGCAAATCTTCCTAATCAAACCAAGGAAACTATGTTTCCATTGGTTTTTCCATTCCTGAATACTACCTGTCGGTCGCAACTCCTGATAGATCTGATGACTACTCATTTCCAGCTGAAATGAAGTGCTTTGCTCTGGGACACAATGTGCCATCCGTTTTGGGAATTGAACCCATAACCTTACAATTGCAAGTCCAACATCCTAACTACTAGGCCACATGCCTTCACAGTAAATAGTACTCTACTTGAAATATTCCATATAACAATATGGACCACATTGATGAATTTGTAGATAAGTGTATTATACATACTGCTTCCACTGATTTTTACCAAGCAATAAAAAATGATTTTAAGGAATATATATTGAAATATATTAAGTGCAAGATAAAAATATAAAGCTCTTGTGATGTGCAATGGTTCCCCTATCACTCACTGCATCTGGTAGGGTCATGCCAATTCCATGATAATAGCATTGGTTAGTCATCTATGATTATCCAGATTAGTAATTATGCTCTTATAGGACAGGACAATGTATTCACATTTCCAGGACTTGCACAAAACCTAAGTAGCCTTAAAATATTTCGAAATTACCAGAGACACTGTCTGTAAGGTTACGGTATTGTTCTACTGACCACAGGATCAAGAGTTCAAACCTTGCTATAAGAGCCATTGTTGTGCCCCTCCCTGACCTAGTCATATAACTCTGCTTGCTCTGGCTGACACTAACCAGGTTACATTCCTACTTCACAGTTGAGTGGTTAGTAGTAGGAAGGACAACCAGTTGTTAAAACAACAATTGCCCTAATAAATGTGTAATTGCATCCATGCTAAAATGGAAAAACGGATGTGAAACGGCCCCAAAAAATAAAAAAATAAAAACATTTAAGGAACGTAATTGATTCCATTTTTGTGAGGGTTCAGCAGCTTATCCATAATTATGCTGAACAATCACTAACAAAAAAAAAAAAAAGTGGTAATGATCTACTAAGAATAATCTTGGATGCCTGAGCTCTGTCAGTTGCTTTCAGGATGTCAGGAGATAATTATTTTGTAAGTTTTGTCTATGTGATAATTTGACAAGCCAAGGAAACATTTAGCAATTATACAGTGTTCGTGTAGTTTATCTCCCCCACTGCTTACTAGCAGATGAGCTAAACTGATAAAAATATCTTTACTAAACACACAGCTTGTTTCAAATAATTGGATACAAACTGCCAACTGCTAATAAATTGATAATAGTTATTATTTTCTAACATGCTCACGGCTACAAAATTGTTTTTTAGGTTGGTGGGGTTAGGGGATAGTCAATTAGATTGATCCCAGTACTTCACTGGTACTTATTATTACCTCTTTTTATTCATCCCAGAAGATGACAGGCAAAGTAGACCGTCAGTAGGATTTAAACTGAGAATGTAGAGAGATGTAACTAAATACTGGAAGGCATTTTTGTCATTCCCCACTTTTAATATAATAATGATTTCTAACTTTGACACAACACCACAAATGGAGGTTGAAAAGTAAAGTTGACTCTGGTGGAATTTGAACTAATAATAATAATGATAATAATATACTTTAAATACTTTTGTAGTATAGAAATAGAATGAAATGTTCAAGTTGTTCATAATTAGATTTTTCCTTCTCAGGCTTCAGCTTATTAAATTTGCTTTGATTTCTCACCAAGTGTTTCTTAAATATTGCAGGCTGAGATGTTACAAATTGGAATCTATATTCCTGAGCAAGATGCTGCTTGGGAAATGGAGCCCCATGCCTACCAAGAGCTGCTGGAACCTTACACCCATTGTGACCTTGAGGTTTGTTTGTGTCCACAAGGTCGTAAGTATAACAAAGATGACAGTAAATGGGAAATTATCGTGTGCCATTGGTGTGGTTCTCAAGGATGCCACGTGGGCTGCATCTCCAACAAGTCCCTCTCTCGGCCCAACCGATGGTCATGTCTCCCTTGTGAAGCCATTGATTCCGAATTGCGGAAAGAACGTAAAAAGAAAAAATGTACACCAAAATCAACTGACTATTCTGTAGACGTGCCAGCAAGCAAGTCTACACCAAAACTATGTCCAAGTGAATGTGTAAGCCGTAAACTTCCTGTAAAACGCTCAACCACTCTAAATAGTAACACAGATGTCAGAGACGATAGTAGTGACAGTCAATCTACTAATGTTGATGATAATAATAATAATAATAGCATCTCTCCAGTAAGTTTTAGGACCAGAATGAGAGTTAATCGGAGAAATTTATGGAAACGAGGTATGTTTAAACGGAAAAATAAGAAAAAGACTGCTACTCTTACACTGGCTGAAGCAGTACAATCTGGCACTGTGTCTACCTACAATAGTCCTCAATTTTCTAGCACTCCAGGAAGTCCTGTAGCAACTTGTTCAGGTGCAATAAACAAAGAATGTGAAGGTGGATCGTCATGGCAACATTCAAACTCTTCGTTAGACCTCACTCCAAAATTGAATAAAGCATTCCAGAAACACCGCAGAAAAGCAAAAACCTCTGAGGCTGATATACTTGTTGACATCAAAAACCAGACAAAGCTCTGTGTTAATAATAATGCTAAATGTGCTAAAAGTGGTTTGGAAAAGAATTCCAAAACCCAAATAAATGTTCCCTATGTTCTGCGTCGTAGGCGTGGTACGGCTATTGCATCTTCATCTTCGCCATCCAAACATCAGAACCGCAGAAGATTGCGTTCTGATATGAAAGGTGACCTTGCTGCACCATGGATTGTACCAAGGAAATCTTGTGAGAATGTTCCCCATAAGAAAACTAAGCTTGTTGACTTCACAAGGAATAATGAGAACATGGTTGAAATTGATTTAATGAGACCATCCAGTAGATATCTTGATATAAATAGAGAAACTGGTCAAATAACTAACATCTCTAAGGAGATGGTGGGTAACTCTGCAATGTCAATGATTTCCAAAGCTAAACAAAGCTGTAATTACTTCAACAAAGAGAACTCTGTTGTTGATCCTTTAGTTGATTGTGACTGTAGTGACTGCTCATGTTTTGTGCTGATTTCTGATGATGATGATGATGATTTCATTCAAATTCCAGTAGTGTCAAGTGATTTAGAAGCAACTGTCTTTGACAATCTGCAAAATGAGAAGTGCAATGTTGCCTCCTGTGACTGCAAATCTGTTAATTGGGAATATAATAAACTCAAACTGTCCATTGAGAAAGAATCACTTTCGGGAGGTTCTGATGATCAGAATCTTATTGCCAAATGTTACCACCTGGATACTGCAAAGCAACTGGTACAGGCAGCTTCTTGCTCTTCATCATCATCTCTTTCTAGCAGTTTTTCATCCATCATCACCTTAAGCAGTTCTTCTGAGAATGAACTTGGCAAAGGTTGTGGAGAACTTGACAATAATTCTTAAATCAAAACAAATAAGACATTTGCATTTATGTCCACTAACATTTACATATCACTAAAACAATAAAGCTAATATCATCATGCCTTGGTTGCATCTGCATTTGCAGCATATCCTTTTTGTATGAATCGGGTGTATTTGAGCAATTCTGTTTATCTTTCCCAAAATCCATAACTAGTGTCATTTATTTTTAATTCCTTTATTTTGACAATTTAAAACAAAGAATTTCTAACCTTTTGAAGACGATCTTTTGTATGCCTTTTTCCACCAGTACCAAACGTAAGGTAGACCAACTTTTAGCCTTGCACTTGCCCCACTTCTTTATCTTTGGTAATTCAACATTGATGCAAGTGCCATGCAAGCTTGCTTCATAAATTTAAACTGCATTGTATATTCTTTTAATGAAACTGAGTTGGTTAATTACAATTTTACAAATTCTTTGTCTTGTATAATGTCACCAAATATTAATTGGAAGACATAAGTTGTATAATAACAGAGAAACCTATTTTGAAGCTTTTTGAACAACTTTTTGTCTCGCCAGACAATCTGTGTGTGACATTTATGTAAAATATAATGGCAAAGTGTAAAATGGAAGATTTACATTTGATGAAACTTAAAGAATACATCTACTCATCCTGACAAAATTTTGAAGAATGGAATAGATAACTGTATTTGTTGAGTTACATACAAATCATTTGTTGTCTCTGGTTGATGATAACTACTTTATTAAATAGGGCATGATTGTTGTATCAAACAGGTGCTTTTACAAGATCTTAATATCTGCAATGTTTTTCATTTCATGTTATAAGATAAATCATGAAATTGAATTATAGTAGAAAACAAAGAAATTATAGTTTTGTTAAACTGATGCTGTCGGTATACCCAACTTACTTTATCTTTTGTACTCAGAATGTTGGTTCAATCTCAAATGACAGCTAATGATTGGTACTAATATATTAAGAAGAAACATAACTTATTGAATATGTTTGGTTCGAGCAACCTCTTTACAACTTGTCAGCACTATAATTTTATCTGGAATAAGATATATAAAAAAACATATACTTTGAAGGTGATATACTAATCTTTTTCAACAGAATTCACTGGAAACACTGAGGTTTGTGCTTTTGTAAGTGTATAAAAGTTATTTTCTGATTATTAGTGTTTTATTGCTGTTAAAACTGACATATTTTTTTTTACCACATCACTCTTATAAATGTTGTGTAGTACCTAAGGAACATTATAGTTACCTTCTTTTATCTAGCTGAAAATAAGTAACATGGTGAGATATAGTTCATTACAGCCAGAACCTCACAATTAATGCAGACACTAAGAAAAATAGCAAAGTATGCATCTTATACCTACTACAACAATTATTAAAATTACAGTAGCCAATGAGGTTTTAAAGTAAAATTTTAGTATTATATTTGTATATTTTCCAAAAATGTCTATTTCTGAGCTTCCCGAGGAGTAAATAATGTAAAATTACTTTGAGAGCTATTATATGAAACAATGAAATTTCAAGATAAATTTGGATAAATTTCATTCCAGCATTTAATCATAACCCATACACACGACTGTATTTCATTGTGGAACAAACTGGTTCAGATAGACATGTTAAGTACTAACATGCCTCAAATGTTCACATCAGTCAATATATTTCAAATCACTGAACAGCCATATGTAATTTTCATGTTAAAAACACACTGAAAATGTACTATGTAAGCTGAAGTTCTACATATATCTCACTTTAAGGAAGTATTGGCATTTTGAAGTAAAGAAACAATAAAAGATGTCCTAACACTAATCAATTATTAAGTGCTAGACAGACTTAACAAAAGTGACACTACTGCTGAGGTAATGGCAATGCTTCGAATAATGAACCAGCAGTCAACTCATTTATTTATATTTGTTCAGATGATCGTAAGGACGTGAGTTCGATTCCCAGACCGGGCAGCATGTTGTGTCCTTGAGCAAGTCATTTTATTTCACGTTGCTCCAGCAAAATGAGAATGAGAATCAGCAGCAGCAGCTGAGGGTTAACCCTGCAACGGACTGGCATGCCATACAGGTGGGTCTTGCACTCTTAGTCACTTAATCCCACAGAAACAGGGATAGGCTCTGGCTTTAATGGGTCCATTAAAAAAAAGGGTTCAAGAAAGACTTTAACTAAGACTCCTTCAACTGTAATATAATTTGAATGTTTATGATGCATCAGTGTTAAATAATTAAGACATAACTAAGTGAATTGAAGAGATGAGGTGTTGTTAACAGCTAGATCAATCTCTTTATAATAAGCATTGTTATACCACTGAAGACTTGGTCTTTGAATTCGATTATACTACATTCATGACAATAAAGTCTTTTAATTTCTAATCATACCTTCCTTCAACCTTTATGATTAGCACTGTTGTATTACTGAAGAATTGGCCTTTGAATCTGATTATGCCACATTCATGGCAATAAAGTATGTTAATTCCTTTCCACACCTTCCTTCAACCTCATAGACTAAAGACAGACTTTGTATTTTTGTAGACCAGAATATGAAGAAGATATTGAAAGTGAGAAGTGTCAATCATTTCAACCAATCAAAACCAATATTTTTCCCCAAGCCATTGTGGGAGCCTGTATATGGTCAACCTAAAAACAGGCTAGAAATAGCAGCCAAATCTCCTTCAAATCACACCCTACCATATTAAAAAAAGGAGTGAAATATTGGATAATATAGTCCTAACTAACATGGGATTGTCACGACTAGGATGCTTTTGATCATAGGTTTGTCCAATCAGGGCTGACCTGGGACTAAACAACAACAACCATCTTCTAACCCAAAATAAACCAAGCTGACTAACTATAACTATTTGAATATTTTCATTGGCACAGTCAGAAAACCTGTGAGATAAATCTGTTGTGCAAATAGCAATTGAAGCTAATTTCCTTTCCCTAGACTGAAATATCTATGCCACGCTGGTATTCTTATCAGGAGTTGTAATTAAGAAAAATGTCTCAACTATTGCTTTGTAAATTGGCATATATAAGAGTTAAAACTTACTGACTATAATAATCAACTGAACTCCAATTCAATATGTTACTGGCTTGTAGCCACTGACAAAGCAAGTTTTATTATCTGTCTGGTATAAATAATTCAATCTAGAGGTAACTGGACAAAGATTGGCACCTGTCAGGAAAATTTCCAAATTGCAATAATCTAAATTTTCTCTTTTGTCAGTGAGATAAATATATACTTAAGGTTGTTCTTTATGAAGATCTACAAAGGAAACCTTGAAGTTTAAATTACAAACTTGACCACAGCAGTTTAATTATCATTTAGAATATTTGCTGAAAGAACACTGTTTACAGTGTGATTATGCTGAGATATGTCTAGTTCAGTTTAAGTTATACAGTTGCAAGTATTTTACAGCAATGTCATAAGAATAAAAAAAATAAAATTAAAAGAAAAAGTTCTTCAATCAAAATTATTATAAAGCTATGATCTTGATGGAAGTGAAAATAAACAGGCATTGCACAGCCAACTAACTACTTGTGGGTGACCCACATTTCTAGCACGCCCTCACATGTCACCTTGGCTAACAATCTATGATTGATTATATCAGGCTAATGCTATTATTCTACACTTAAATTCCTGCCATTGAATTTGATTTAGATGATTTCATGAGGTTTTCATGATCATCTAGGATACAATTGACATCTCCAGTATTAAATGAATAAATAATATATATATAAATATCTAAAAAAAAAATTATTTCAATATCCTGCCAAGGTTAGTTTTGCATTCCATAATCTTCACTGTAGCTAAAATAAATACTAAAATACCAAGAATTTATTGGGATCATACCAATCATTTCCTCTCACTTTGCAAACAATAACAAATAAAAAAAAAATAATAAATACGAAAAAAAGAAAGATTTTGGCTTTGTGCCTAAGAAAGAAATCAATATTAAAATTGATGTTTATTTGTAATCTAGAGTAAACAATAAATGATGAGAATGATATGGCCAGAATAAAGTAGACTGTATTCAAAAAATGAATAGCAGTACCAGAGACAGAGAAGAATTAGATTCGGTAGCAGACAGGAAAGAAATTAAGAGTTTATTGCAAGAGATCTAATACAAATAAACTACTTCGGACAATGTTACGAAATAGGCTTTGAATGTATAATATGGATCTGAGTAAGAGACAGAAGCTGAAATAATGAATTAAGACTGATTGGCATCGGCTGAGGTTATTTTTTTAATGTTTTTAGATGTTTGCTTTTGTTTTTTTGGTGATTTTTTTCCTCAATTTTCTTTTTTGGGCTGAAAAGTCTACTACAGTTTGTACTAAGATGAGATGAAGAAAACAGATGGCAAATGCTGTGTGAGCTTAGAGGGGTGCTAGATTAGGGGTTAGATTTGTTTGGAATGAAGTGGTTAATACAGAGATAAGAGAGTAGGACAGAAATGTTACCAGAAGATAATGACAAAACTAAGATAAGTCATTTTGCAGATTTCTCAAATCATAATCATAAAAATGCAGATGTATGATGAATATGATGACGATGAAGATAATGACGATGAAGATAATAATTATGAAAATAATGATAATGATGACTATAATAATAATAATGATGATGAATTTAATGAAGATGATGAAGATGATGATGAATTTAATGAAGATGATGAAGATGATGATGAATTTGATGAAGATGATGATGAATGTAAAGAAGATGATGATGATGAATTTAATGATGATGAAGATGAATTTAATGATGATGATGATGAGATTAATGAAGATGATGTTAATGATGAGCAAGCATTTCTATATCTACAATGAGGAATGTTTATTTCAACATTCCAATACTAATATAAACATTTAATATCACAGATGTGAAGAAAACGGTTCAAATTACAGTTATATTCCAAAGTCTATTTAAATAATTGAGTATTTTTCCTTAAAAAAGAGGGAAGTCTATTACGAATGGTATGTCAAAGATTCTATTATGCAAGTTAAGCAATTTTATTACATAAGTGAAAACATTCTGTTATACAAGTTAAATCAAGTATTTTTCCCCAACTATTTATAACAGCAATTTACAACAACTATTTATTTGTATTAAACAGCTTGCCCAATTCTCTTCTATGGAAATAAGAATAATATTCAACTACTTTAAAATCGCATTCTAGAGAAATATATTTATTGCACTTTTTTTTAAATAAAAATACCTTATCAGAATATTAGAAATTGGTCTGAGAATTTTAAGCAGCAAAATTATCAATGATGCTACTTGAGTTCTCAGGAAGTTGTTTGCAAATATTATGGTAGATAAAAAAGATTATTAGCATTTCAATAAACAAATTTTCGACAAATATGAAGTTAAAACATTCTAGTAGTATATATATAAATGCTGGAGCATTTATTTCTATGGAAATCAGTTCTGCTACTTAAGATTCTTTGTAGAAAGCATTGTTTGCAGGTAAATCTAGAGAAACTCTTTAAAAACAAAGATAATATTCTTATCGACCATTAGTATATTTAGTCTGTAGTTCCTTAAACATAAAGATAAAAAAATATATATATATATTTCAAAAGGTCAACTCCTCAGAGCTATAAACCATCATTATTAATCCTTCTGATACCAACCCACCTGAAACCATCCCCTATTTTAGGATTTTAAAAAAAACATTTGTTTTAAAGTGTTTATATTTAAATGTAAACATTGCATTATAATTTTATGTTAGAATTTTTTGTTCCAAACACCAACTTAATAGCAAGAAAGATAGTTATTTTACTAAATTCCTCCAAATTCTTGATTATTTTCAAAATTAATTGAAAAT
>JAYRBU010001518.1:20101384-20113171 GCA_036023795.1 Vulcanoctopus hydrothermalis
GCTGAAGGAGACGCTTGACAGGTGGAACGTTAGACGCTTCTTCAGAGCCGCATATAGGCCGAGTGGAAATGGGATTGGGAAAGACACCATCACACAATCAAGGCCATGGCTGAGAGGGGGTGAATCTCCCCCATTGAGGCAGTGTATTGGTATAACATGTCGCCCAGGTCAGAACAAGGTGAGGAGTTGGTACCACAAAGAGCAGTGTTCAGATACGAATGGAGACATCCGAGCACAGTGCCGCAGCGTCTTGAGGAAGAGGAAGGGCCTGCATCTGTTCAGATCGGGGATGAGGTATGGGTGAAGCCACCCAATGCACGGTGCATGACCCAATTGGGGAGAGTTAGGGTCACGGTGGTGAATTCCTGAAACAATGTGTCGATTGACGGAATGCCGCGTGACATCATGGACGTCCGTAGGGTTGTCAGTTCATCTGACGACGAAGAACAAGGAGAGGGTGAGGCCAGCACTACAGCCCTGCGAAGGCCGCAGAGGGAGCGACATCCACCTAGGTGGATGGACGACTTCGAAATGGAATGAGGGTTGTGCGAAGTGATCTTTAGATCAGAGGGGCATGTGGTATGGCACCGGAGGTTGGAGGGGAAGTGACGTAAGGAAGTCGCGGTACAGGGCAGAGTCAACACATGCGTGCAAGCGGTCAGGTCGTATCGGTTGGTGTATTCTAGTTGTCTGGCCAGCCGGGTAGGGTAAGCGTAATCGTGCAACAACATAAAGTCGGCGAGAGAGGAACTTCTTCAAGGTCGAGTCCTGAGAATAAGGTAGGCGATTTATCTGTATTACCACAAGCTATTTCGGCGCTTCAAAATGTCTATGTCAACAAAAATTAGAATCAGGAGCGATGTACTTAAGCCCTTTTCCGGCGAAGGAGACGTGGTTGCCTGGATAAAAAAAGGTGAAGCTGGTTGCGAAGCTGCAAGGAATAACCGATGTGGCGAGTCTCATACCGTTATACTTAGAAGGAAGTGCGCTGAATCTGTACTTGGAAATGGACGAGTCGGACCAGTTGAAGGTTGAAAAAATCGAGAAGCGATTGAAAGACGCATACACGGAGCGTATAACAAATTAGGAAGGATGGGATGGACCGGAGAACAGGTAGATTATTACTTTATCGAAATCAAGAGGCTGGTTGGGCTAGCCGAGTTCTCCGGTGAGGTAATGGAGAGAGTGGTGAAGCTGGCGTTCGTAACTGGTTTCCCGGATCATATCTCGGTGAGGCTGCAGCAGTTGCCGGATATCGAGACGATAACCATGGGCGACTTAGTGGACAGAGCTAGAGTGGGGACGCTGAGCAACGACCAGGATCTTGCGGCAGGGCCCGGTAGAACGAAGCAGTAAGCAGCGAACGAGAAAGACCAGAGAGCAGGGAGAGAACGGACGCGGACGTTCAAGGGACAGTGCTTCAGGTGTGGAGGTTCGCACATGATCAGGAACTGTAAAGAGCCGAAGCCCGAAGTGATGTGCTACCGGTGTAATCAAGCAGGTCACATCACCAACTATTTCAGCCAGAGAATCGGACAAAGGAGGGGCTACTGCGCCGGTAGCTACCCCTGTAAGCGATTTGAGGTGCTACTGTAATATGGGTTCTGGTGGGGGGAAGGGAGGGGAAGCCCTCATGGATACGGGCTGCATAACAACCCGAGTGACCCCGAAGTTGGTTGATAGCTGGAGTGGAATAAGCAGCTTAAGGGTAGTGGATGGAAGGGAGGTTAGGTGTAGAGGGATCAGTATGGTGGAGATAGCAGTACAGAGAACGCGAATGAGGGTTCAGGTGATCGTGGTTGACTACGTCGTGGATGGTGTTGATGTAATGATGGGGAGAAATGTGATCGGGCGGCTGGGAGGCGTTACGGTCAGTAAGAATGGCGTAGAGTTGTATTGGGGGCGGGGCGTGCACCACGTGCCGCAAGTATGCAGTGGAAGAATGGGGCCGTGGGATCAACGAATCAAGCTCTGGAGAAAGGAATGCTACAGACAGGATCGAAGACAAGGACTTCCGGGCTGAGTTTGACGGCGAGCGGTAGAGAGTCGAATGGTTCTGGAAGGGAGAGCCCCCAACGTTGACGAATAAGGTGAGCTGCTACGAGCATACCCTGAAGAGGGAGGCCAGGGACGAGTTCGAGAGAGAGGTGGACAAATGGATCGAAAAGGGTATCCTAATGCCTTGGAAGAAGGAGGTAAAAAGTGGTGTGTTGGCGTTGATGGCGGTGGTCCAGCCAACGAAAAATAAAGTCCGGCCGGTGTTAGACTTTTGGGAGCTGAATGACCATGTATCATGTCACACAGGTGGCAACGCCATAGATGTCTGTGGGGATACCTTGCAACGGTGGAGGCAAATGACAGGAGCATCTACGATTGTCAACTTAAAGTCGGTGTATCTGCAGCTCCATGTGGCTGAGAAGTTGTGGAGGTACCAGCTGGTGAGGTACAACGGAAGAACATACTGTCTGACCAGGCTAGGATTCAGGCTGAACTCAGCACCAAAAATCATGACAGTTCTCAAGGCGATCCTGGGAAAATGGGAAAACGTGAAACAGGCCACCAGTTCCTACATAGATGACATCTCAGTGGACGAGACGGTGGTGTTGGCAGTAGAGGTTGTTGGTCATCTGAGGAGATTCGGGTTGACCGTGAAACCACCAGAATCAATAGAAGGGGTAGCTGTGCTGGGGCTCAAGCTGGGGAGAGACAAGGCGGGAAAACTAGTGTTTCGGAGAGGGAATGAGGTTCCAGAACTGAGTAATGGCATAAACAGGTGAGAACTGTTCTCAATGTGCGGGAAACTGGTAGGCCACTACCCATTACGGGATGGCTTCGAACAGCATACAGCTATGTCAAGAGGCGAGCCAAAGGAGTGAGCTGGGGTGATAGAGTGGGAAAGAAGACAGTTGCCATGATGCGAGACATCTAGGAGAGAGTGAAAATGGAGGACCCAGTAAGAGGAAGTTGGTACGTGCCTAGATTTGAGAAAGGGATTGTATGGTGTGACGCTAGCAGAATAGCGATTAGAAATAGGGGGTGTTGAGGTGGAGGATGCTGCCTGGCTCAGGAAAAAGGATGACTGCAACTACATCAATGTAGCTGAGTTGGATGCCGTGCTGAAGGGCGTCAATCTGGCCCTGAGAAGAGGGCTGCACACTATCGAGATTCAAACTGATTCGGCCACAGTACTTGGATGGGTAGGATCAGTGATCACTGATGAGAAGAGAGTGTGAACAAAAGGGGTCGCAGAGATGATAGTGAAGTTCCGCTTATGAATCCTGGGAGAGTTGGCTGTTGAGTTCAACCTGAAGCTGCAGGTAGTCTTTGTGCCATCGGAGTGGAATAAGGTAGATGTCCTCACCAGGGTAAGAAAGATCTGGTTAGGGATGCTAGAGGATTCACGGAGTGGAGTGGCTGTGGTGTTAGCTGGGGAACCCGGAGCTGAGGAAACTGCACAACATGCATCATATGGGAGTGGACAGGACCCTATTTTTGGCCAGGAAGGTTGATTCTGATGTCACCAGGGAGAGCATCCGGAAGGTGGTCGGGAGCTGTGACAGGTGTCAGTCCATTGACCCTGCGCCGAGTGTGCATGAGACGGGGAAGATTCAGGTGGAAGAAGACTGGAATAGGCTGGCAGTTGATGCGACGCACTACCAGCGGGGAACGTATCTCTCAATGATCGACTGTGGACCAGGGCAGATGGCGACATGGAAAGAAATCAAGACGGAGTCCACGGTGGAAATTGCAGGGGTGCTGAACGAGATATTCATGGAGAGGGGCCCTGTGGATGAGCTGCTAATGGACAACAGCACTGCGTTTCGTTCAGAGTTGCTGAAGGAGACGCTTGACAGGTGGAATGTTAGACGCTTCTTCAGAGCCACTTATGGGCCGAGTGGAAATGGGATTGTGGAAAGACACCTTCACACAATCAAGGCCATGGCTGAGAAGGGGCGAATCTCCCCTATTGAGGCAGTGTTCTGGTATAACATGTCACCCAGGTCAGGACAAGGTGAAGAGTCGGTGCCACAAAGAGCAGTGTTCAGATACGAATGGAGTGCCGCAGCATCTTGAGGAAGAGGAAGGACCTGCATCTGTTCAGATTGGGGACGAGGTTTGGGTGAAGCCACCCAATGCGCGGTGCACGATCCAATGGGGATAGGAAGGGTGACGGAAGTGAATTCCTGAAATAATGTGTCAGTTGACGGAATTCCACATCACATCCTGGATGACGAAGAACAAGGAGAGGGTGAGGTCAGCACTACAAGCCATGCGAAGGTCGCAGAGGGAGCAACATTCACCTAGGTGGATGGGCAACTTCGAAATGAAATGAGGGTTGTGTGAAGTGATCTTTAGATCAGAGGGGCATGTTGTATAGCACCAGAGGTTGGAGGAGAAGGGACGTCAGGTCAGCGGAAGCGAGGAGCAAGGGGGCCTCTTCTCCGGTGTAGCGTGGAGTCAATGGGTTGTGTTAGTTAGGGTCTCCATGTATTCTAGTTTTCTGGCCAGTTGGTAGAGTAAGTGTGTGTCTCTGAATCGAGCAAACAAGTTGAAGTTGGCAAGAAAGGAACTCCTCCAAGGTCGAGTCCTGGAATTAAGGTAAGCTATTTGTCTTTTCCACCACAATAAGTTAGTTTTAAGAAGTGCATTCAGCTGTTAAAATACATGCAAGCTCTAACACTTTATAAGCAAATATCAAATGTTCAATGAAACACACCCATACTAGCAAAATACAATTAAAAAATAATAAATAATAAAAATAAACCCCTGTAAATACATCAATCATATACAAATTAATAATTGCGTCATGAAATATTACAGTAACGAGACACATAAATTAGTTGGCAGTGTTCAGAAAGTCAATGTATAAGTGAAAATTAACTTTACTTGAAATGTCTAAGAAGAATGACTAATAGCAAAAAAATGAATAAATGAATAAATAAAAAATAAATAAATAAATCACTAAATCAGGTCATCCTCTATTCAGATCAGCAAAGACAGACTTCAGGCATTGAAGAAAAATCAAAACCTCACATAAGCTACAAGTGAAAAATACAAGTAGAAATATATTTTATAACTAAAGTTTATGTTCAATTGAAAAAAACATCCTTTTCCAATGTTTTCAGACAATTAAGTCAGTTGTCTTTTTATGATCAGATGTACTCAGCAAGGGGTGATTAGTCCTATTGACTTCTATATGAAACCAGCAGGATCCAATCCCTTTGCAGGTCAAACCCACAAAGTGTTGTCGTTCGCATGACAGTACTGACATTGTTTACACCAGTGAGTTGTTCATATCCTGTAGTATCTATTCATAACTAAGTGGACTGGGGCAATTTGAGAGTTAAGCATCCAGAGACAATGTATAAAACCACCAACTTAATACTTGATCAATCTGACCATCCACATTTTCTTTTTATCAGTGAGTCAGGAGGAAAGGGCAGTACCCATCACCTGTTTTCAGGGCCTCCGAAACTAGAGGGAGAGAGGGAAGGAGGGAGAGAGGAGGGAAGGTATACTCAGACTGGAGACCTGGCCTGAATGCTTACAACAGAGTGGACTCTACCAAAGGCACCCAAGGGCCAGGTGGTGGTGTTAAACCATGCGACAGATTAAGTCTACCACCCAAATAAGCCACAGCAGGATTTGAACTCAGAATTCAATGATCCGGAACAAATACTGCAAAGTATCCCATCCGATGCTCTGCTGATTCAGATGAAAGGCAAAGTTGACCCCGGCGAGATTTGAACTCAGAGCGCAGTGAGCCAGAATGAATACCGCAAGGCATTCTATCAGACAGACTAACTACTCTGCCAATTCACCACCTTATTTGAAATAAAGCATATTTCTCCCAATTTGATTTGTTATAAAAAAATAAAAAATGCAAATATTTACATTTGCTTTCCTTCAAAAAAGATTTCGTTGAAGAAATCTTAAGTGAACAGAAATATAAATATAAAGAAAAGAAATCTTAAATGAACAGAAAGAAAGTGCTCACTATTGACGACCAAGTCTTGAGAGAACAGTCTTGTGGGCATCAACTACAATGGGGATATATGTGTGTGTGCGCTTCACAATGGGTACTAAATTCATGAGATTGTCTTCAGTCCTTAAAACCATTTAAAATTATGATCTGTGAACTAAAGAGGTAAGCAGAAAATGCCTCGTCATGGATATGGCAGGTATATATGAGAAAGACTAAAACTGAGCGCAAAGAACAAACCCTCAGTGAGTAGTAAAACAAATCAGTTGCAGCATAGTTAGAATGGTTACACCTACACCTGGTTTGGTGTGGTGGCTGCATGAATAACAAAATGGGAAAAAATTGTGCTAAGATGTGGGCCAAAAGACCTCAGATATTCCCTGGTACCATCTATGTTGTTCGGCAACATAGATGGTACGAGGGAATATCTGATGGTACTAGAGAGAGTGATACTGTCAGTAGGTGCTGAAATCCTTGTGATCTCCAGTCAACAGATGATGAAGCGAGTGTCCCTACGTAAAACAATAATAACTATGATATATATATATATATGTGGTTGGTGATAGGAAGGGCATCCAGTCAGAGAAAACGTAGGGTAAAGAGGGCTCTTTAGTTGTGCCATGGCATAACAACCTTTCTAGTGCCGGTGTCACGATAAAATGCACTCAGTACACTCTGTAAAGTGAAAACGTAGGGCAGAGAGGGCTCTCTAGTTGTGCCATGGGAATGACAACCCTTATAGTGCCAGTGTCACGATAAAACGCACCCAGTACATTCTGTGGAGTGGTTGGTGATAGGAAGGGCATCCAGCTGTAGAAACCATGCCAAATGAAACACGAGCCAAAATCACCCGTCCAACCCATGCCAGCATGGAAAGCGGACGTAAAACGATGATGATGATATTGTGCAAGGTCGCTTGCAGCGCTACTGGTAACATGTAACCCAGTATAACCTGTTGCATGGTCGGGTTGTAGGTGACTAAACCGGCAACCCCACCAAGTCTGCTTGGTGAGGAGGATGATTTTGGGATACCCTGTGGGATGAAAAACAAGACCTGTCAAAGGGCAGAGGAACTCAGGAGAGTCAACAGCCATCCAATAGTGAGTATATATGCATGTGCATATATATGTGTATTTACATGTGTATGTAAGTGAACATGGGAGACAGATACTCTTACTTGAAGCCTGCTGTGTTTGTAGTCTCTAGCTATCTTGATTGTTGCTTGTTGCTAGTTCAATGACTTCAAATATTTAGAGTGTGTCTCAAGTGTTGCACAAACGTTTGTCACTATAAAATTTGATGTGTGGGCCCTTTTGCATGGAAGGTGTAGATTTGGTGGGAACAGTTGTATTTAGTATTTCTTTGGTTGCTCATATGGCTGTATTTTCTGTTGGAGTGCTGTGTCTGGAGGGTGGAGTCCTGGTCTTGCCATGCTGGCTTAGAACTTCATTGTCATAGGAGCCAATGAAAGACACTGCATATTAAATAGAGAGAGGAAGGGAACGCAAGAGGTGGTTATCTTCGATAATGAGTGGGCAGCCATCATATATATATATATATATATATATAGAGAGAGAGAGAGAGAAGGGGGAAGATTTCAAAATACGCTAATGTGTACAAACGACCAAGAGGCTGAATGAATAAAACCTTGGTTAGGATATGTAATCCTGTTCATTGTATTGAAAAATAAAGCAAACAACAGGTTCATAAAAACACAGTAATATTTAGATGAGAAGTTTGAAAAGATAGTTGAATATTGTCTATTAAATGAAGTTGGCTCAGTGAACATGCATACTGTTAACAGTAAAAAGATGCTATAGTTTGGTCATTAGTGGTAGCTTCAGGAGAAAATAAACTGAGTTTCAGTTTCCCATAACTTTACGATGGAACTTTGTATGCATAAATTTCAGCTGTATATTTTGTGTTCATATGCAAACATGAAAAAATTCTACACTTCACCAATATGATAAATATTTTGGGGAACTGAAGATTATAAATCTACTATTAGGAGAGCAGTTAGATTATCCTAAGAATTGATACTTCTTTTGTGAATGAGATACTTATAACAGCAAGTCTTACTCTACAACAAAGCTATAATTAGCTCATGCTGCTCTGCTATTAAGCATGACAAAAGATTTAGTAAAACCATATTACAAATGGAAAAACATTACCAAGGACACGGGGGCCTCCACCAATGTTCACTAATCACTGTTATAATATGATGAGAGACGACATAGAAATGGAATTTGAGAAACTTTTACTGCAAATAGGTTCTAAATATTGTTAAATCTAGTATTTGTAAGGAGTGTGATGGTTTGAACAATGTTTCAATATGTATGAGGGTTTGTTTATTTGAGATTTGTTGTATCTGTTTTGATGCTGTTATGTCCCTGTTTGATGAAGATGTGTAGACCTGGTGGTATGATGACACCTATGCTTTGGTGGTGAATGAGAAGTAAAGAATGATATTATTGGCAGAGACTGAGTGTGGCTGGAAATGACTATAAGAAAGGTGTAAAGAAATAAGAGAAAGAGTATGAGAAAATTGATAAAGTGATAGTAGTGGGGAGCTCCAGCAACACATGTCATGATAATGTGTGCTGTTAGGTTTCATGCAGATGGATAGTGATGGATGGATCCCATAGAACAGAAGACTCTCATACTAATTACAGCTAGTGATTTTGCTATTATTAAAAACAACATTAATTTTGGTGAAAGAACATGAGATCATTGGTGGAAAATGTAAGAAAGAAGGTTTTTACTGGATCTGACTCCATGGGACCAATCCTAATGGTTCCTTAAGACTAAGAGACTTACAGTTGTATATGTCGATCGGTCAGGTGGTCATGACTAAATACTGCAATGCCTTAACTATTATATCGTCTTTTAAAAAATGTTTTTAGTAATAATGATTACTAATTTTGGAACAAGGCACAAATTTTGGTGAATGGGCTATAGTTGATTTAATCTACTCTGGACCCCACAACAAAGTCAAATCTACTCCATATCCTCTCTTCTATGTACCCATGGCATGAAGATTGTCCAGGATAATTCTGTGGCAAGTGCACAAGTTTGTGCAGATCTGGTAATTTCACCGAGAACAAATGCTTATTTCTTTACCAGTACTTTGACCAAAATCTTAAATTTTATATTTAAATGAGTTATGGGCCTGAAGTTTGCATCTTTCTCAGTAATACCACCACACCTTGGCTCACACAACTGGGAATACTCTCAGTCTTATGATAAACAAACACAACCAAAGCCCTAGGTCTTACAAATATGCACAACATACAAAAAATAACACTACTAAGCACTGCAAACATTACATAGAGTACTGTCAATACAATAGAAAATACAAAAGCAGATGAAAACACTGCACATACCCAAGTTAGATAGAGTTGTTCTAGGTGGTGCCGTAAAAGCACATGATAAAAATAATACTGAAAAAAAAAAAAGTTTTCTAACATAGGTACAAGGTCACATTTTGGGGGTGAGATGGGTATTTATGTTGATATAAGTGACTCCAGTACTTGACTGCTACTTATTTTATCAACCTAGAAAGAATGAAAGACAAGTCAATCTCAGAAGGATTTGAACTCAGAAGATAAAGGGATAACTAAATACTGCAAGGTATTAAGTTTGATGCTCTACCTATTTTGCTATCCAATGATAGTAATAACGAGGATAATTTTCTGTGTATTATTTGTTGAATATATCTTCTATTAGTGTACACACACTATAATATTTAAGAATAAACTATTGTTATACATATTTTAAACCATGGTTGAAAAAAGAAAAAAAAAAATGGTTTGTACTATTAAAAATTTAGCAAATAAATATGTTTTGATTTCTTGTGTTTATCAGAGTAATTAATTATATTCAGTTTTCTATTATTTTAAATTTATGCTTGATATGTAATGTATACAAAACATTTTCTGAAAATATTTAGTTCACTCACAATTTGTTTTCCAGTAAAATATAGCTTTGATAAATTTTATCTTTAACAAAAGAACACTTATATGAAAAATAAATCTCTTTCTATACGATTTTACAGAAAAATCAATCACTGTTGGAAAGATTGCGCAAAAGATAATTGAAGTCTGAAAGTTTACCAATTTATTGAACATATATTACACAAGACAAGACTTTTACTGCGCAGGCCTACAGGAAGTTGATAATTTTTCTTTTTTTTGATAAGTTGTCGCCGACGTCGAGTGGTTTTTATAGGTGTCAACTGCTCCGCTGTTGCTGACACCATCTTATCATTACTCTTTGTAGTGCTTTGTCTTTCATTTTGCAGCTGGCTGAAACATTTAGTGTTAGAATATTTCTATTTGATGTCGAAACGATTTTGTTGTGGTTAACATTTTCCCTGGCTCCTATTTTTACTCTCGTCCACGCATTTACCCACATATTAACAGATAACCCTGCATTGGATCCTTTATAGCTGTATCAGTTTCTCCCTAGTAAAGACGGAGTACAAGATTTCCAAACAACTTATGGTTGAACCCATGAAAAACCCTTTCGTCCACAGACTCAATCTGGGACCTGTGGACGTAATAAAGGTTAGTTGCTGAATTATTATTTACCACTACATCTGTTATTTATATTTTCGTCTGCTGTTTTGTTTTTAAATTACATATAAAAATTATATCATGTTTGTAAATCTTGTATATCATCTTAGGAAATTGCTTAAAGGACGCTTTGCTTAAGAACCCTAAACATTTACATTAATATGCAATACTTTAATCTTCTATCAACCTGTTAAACAAATATGATCTATCCTAAATAATTTAATCTACAATAAGTTAATCTACACCAGACTTGTACTTTAGTAACAGTGGACAAGACCCAATCGGCATGCGATGCTTCAGCCATAAGGAATATCACTTTATTGTAAATGTGAAAGTGTCAACAATGGTTCTTTAAATTTCCTTCCTAGAATTTAAACTTAACAATTGTAACGGCAAATGCCGACATGTTGGAATTAGTGTTGGTGCTTTGAAAATGCTTGTAGAGTCTAGCCTAAAGCAATATGTATGTGAGATGGTACAGTAATTGCATATCTTCCCATTAAATAGTGTGTAAATAAATACCTTGTTATGAGAAAACATCGCAGAGATGGTTTTCGTATGCCTAAAACTCTCTGATTGTCGTTCCAGTGCGTAGTGCACGAGAATCCGCCAAGGATAAAAGGTTTTCTTTTCTTCGTGTTAAGAAAAAAAAAAAAAACTTCTCATAGAACCCGATAGGAAATTTAGTTTTGCTTTTAGTGGGACTTCAAAGTAATTGCGAACTTCTCAATCAACAGTAGAAGTGATATAGTAGAACCCCTTGGCTACCAATTGGAACGGGTTGGTCAGGATATTCACGAAGAATCAGAAAGATGTCCTGCATCACCAAGACAACGCATGTGATATATTTGATGCAGCAAAAGACCATGATGAACTTATGTTGGGAAATTCTCCACCTATCATATTCACGAGAAATGTCACCATCTGATTACCTATATTTTATGTTCGCTACAACAGCAGAATCGCCGGAAAAGAGTATGCAAATGTAAAGTTACTAAAAAAGAGACTGAAATGTTTCAAAACATTTTATTTAACAAGGCAGCCAAAACCTGAATGTAATCTTGGAAAACATATTTGAAAAGAATAGAAACTTTGTTCAAGAAAGAATTTATGTTCACGTAAAAGTTGATTTTATTTCTCAAGTAAATGTTACACTATTCTGTGATGACTTTATATATATCGCTACTCTGAGTTTCGCGTTCCCGTTTTTTGTGAAAAACGGGAACGCGA